>JAODPA010091819.1:0-23384 GCA_025585075.1 Nepenthes mirabilis | reverse complement strand
TATATATACATCTATTTTTCTTTAATCACAAAATCCCAAAATCAATATTCAGGCGGCCATACGGGCTCACTTCGGATGCCGGCCCATCAGATCCAAATATTCTTCAAAATTTTCATAATATTCAATGAATTTTTCTCAAACCCGATTTACCCAAAATTACCAAAAATAATAATTAATCTCAATTTAATCAGATATCAATATTTTGAGATTTCGGGATGTTACATTTCCTTCGATTACTCGGTTAGATTTTGTGTTTATCCATATTTATTGCAAGTTTTGGCTTCGATTTCGTGAATAAATATAAAAATAGTGTTCAATTTGTCTTGAAAAGTATGTGATGAAACCCTAACTCGAAAATGTGGTGTAGTTTGAGTAAATTGTACGATTTAATGTATATGCATGGCATCTATGACATTAATTTCATGAAATATGTACATGTAAGAGATCGATTTGACGCCGAAGATTTTTGCGAAGCCCTATGTACGAAAATGAAGAGGTTTTGATGAGTTTTAACCGTAAATTCCATTATACAAAAGTTAATTGACATCGAAATGAAGCTTCCAGTATAATTTATTTCCGAAAATATGTACCGACCTGTACCGAGAAAATTTCCTTGTAGACTTAAATTTAGTTGAAAGTATATTGTGAGTCTGATTTTAAAAAAGGGGTTTTCGATAAAGAGATGGTTTTCGTTATATATATTTTAGGACATGGGACTGACTACAGTCCGGATAGGTTCTCCGGCATGCCTTAGGATTTTACGGTGGTAATCGAGGATAACTCTGTCCATGGAGTTATTTGTGGTCCGCCCTACCCTCGGGGCGTTACGGTCAGGAGAAATTACCATTACCGGCCTACCTTTGGGTAGCATACCGTACCGATCCCGTGAGATGGGATACCCATATGACAGTTACAGGCCTTAGATTGTGTGGAGTGAACACAATTTATCATCGATTATTCGCCCCCTCAACTAGTAGGGTATACTGGCAAGGTCTGTATCGATATGTTACAAAGTACTGTTTACTGTTTTACCAATATGTTATGTTACCGTACTGAATACCGAATATGAAGTACCGATTACCGATATGTTAAGTTATGAAGTATCGATGACTGTTTATAGTTTACCGAATACTATGCACTGACTACTGCTTACCGTTTTTCGTTTGTTAATTAACGATTACCGATTTGTATTTACCGAGTATTGATTTCTGAATCTGAAGTATAATACCGTCAAAGTATGTTTTTTCTATTTTCGGGATTTTATTCTGATTAACCGTTCTGTTTATACATAGTTATATGACCGTTCTGCATCACTGTTTTACTACTCATATGCATGTACCTTGCTGGGCCTCAGCTCACTGTTTTATTATTTTTCCCATTCAGATGAGACAGTAGAATTACTGCCTAATGAGAAAGAGTAGACAGAAATGTGTTGTTTGAAGACTTTTGGGAACCTTAGCGCATTTGAGCTATTTTTGAAGAGCTTGACGATGTGAAGGCTTAGCTGGAATTGTGATTTTTGTATACTAACTTTATGTTTATGGATGTTCTAGAACATGTAAATTTTTGTACAAAAAGTATATGATATGTATGACTGTAAAAAGAAAAAGCTATACTTATGTAGGTTATTAGTTTACTTCCACTCTAAACTCTGGATTTACTTACAGTTCCTAAACGGCATCTCGTTATTAAACTGTTAGTGTGGTTAATATTTTATAGATTTGTGCCATGGATGGCACATGTGATCCTGTGTTTGTATGATATAGGGAGAATTGTTTTGATAGTCTCGTTAATTACGTTTCTATCCTGATGGAAGCTTTTGAGGAAAAAAAAATCCGTTCCGTCACAATTGGTATCAGAGAATTGAGATGCCTTAGGAATTAATTGATCGAAAAGTGGAAGCATAGGTTTAAATCTCTGCATAGAATTTCTGTAGGAATGAGTAGAAGAAGTTAAGACAGTTAGGACCCTTAAGAGATTGATTCTTAAGCTTGGGTAGAAATTCCTTAAAGTTGTTGAATATTTCCTTCTTATTCAATTGGATCCTTGTCCTCATATCCTTATGTTTGCCTTGATTATAGGATGGAAAGTAGAAGAGGTGGAAGAAATAGTCGCGGTAGCGCTAGCACGCCTTATGATAGAGAGGCCGCTTACAATGATCTATTGGAGAGGATGACTAATGTAGTAGAATCTGTCGAGCAAAGGCACATGGCCTCGAATCCTGCACCCGGGCCAACTCCGATACTTCCTGGTCCTACAACATATGATAGATTCACAGCTGAACAAGCACCGCGTTTCCTAGGAAAGCCTAATCTGGCTAAAGCAGACGTGTGGTTGAAAAGAATGAAGAAGATATTTGCTATGCTTGGCTATACCGATAGAGAAAAAGTCACTTTTGCGGCGTACAAGCTGGAAGGTAAAGCTGATAATTTGTGGGATATGCAGAAAAGGGCGATGGGAGTGCCCAATGAAGCCATACCTGGGAGATGTTTGAAGATGTATTTTTCAAAAAGTATTTTCCATCCAATCTCCGAGATCAGAAGGAGCAAGAATTTATGAGATTGAGACAAGGGAGCATGACCGTCAAAGAATATGATGCCAAGTTCACTGAGCTGTCCCGTTTTGCACCATTTTATGTAGAGGACGAGTAGAGAAAAGCAAAAAAGTTCCTGCAAGGGCTATAAGATGATATTAGGAAGTTGCTGTCTGTTTTAAAGTTTCAAACCTATGATAAGATCCTGGAAAGAGCAATGATCTATGAGAAGGAGACGGAGACGGAAAGGTTCTATGGAAAAAGGACCGCTAGCAAGGCGGGAGTGAGTGCTAGATTTTCTACGGGGTCTTCTGGACCGTCCAAGAAGACTAGGGCGGCTGACAAGGGAAAAAGTATTGTGCCGGCTCAGTCAGTCACCAGTACTAGAGCGTCGGCTGATGACTGTACCTTCTGTGGGAGGAAACATCCGGGACAAGTATGCCGTAAGATGATGGGAGCATGTTTCGGATGTGGGCAACAAGGCCACATTATCAGGGACTGTCCGCTACCTCCAAGGCTAGAAGGAAAGAAGCCTATTGCCTCGGCAAGGGCCTTCGCGGTGACTGTTCAAGATCCGGAGGCCTCTCCAAATATTGTGGAAGGTACTCTTTCTATTTGTGGAGTTTCTGCATCCATATTATTTGACTCGGGGTCTACCCATTCCTTTGTTTTCCCATAATTTGTATGCTGTATCGTATCTGTCCCATGTGTTTTGGATTGTAAATTATCTGTGTACTCCCACCAGATCATCTGTGATTACTGATGTGATATATCAAGAATGTATGGTTGAGGTGAATGGGAACCATTTGGTTGTAAATTTAGTATTGTTAGACATGGGTGATTTTGATGTGATCCTAGAAATGGTCTGTCTAGCTAAATACCATGCCAGTATTGACTATTTTCTGAAGCGGGTTTGTTTTAACATCCTTGGGATAGAGCCCTTTTTCTTTCAGGGCATTAAGAAAAAGGGGATGCCTATGTTGATCTCTGCTCTACATGCTAAGAATTTGATGAGTAGTGGATGTAGAGCTTATTTGGCATATGCCTATACTATTGGAAGTCATAGTGTGCCGGCTAAGGACATCTTGGTTGTTTGTGACTTTGAGGATGTATTTCCAAAGGAGTTACCTAGATTGCCTCCACACCGAGAAATTGAGTTTGAAATTACTGTTGTTCCTGGTGTTAGTCCGGTTTCTAAGTCCCCCTATTGTATGGCTTCGGCTGAATTGAAGCAGTTGAAGTTGCAACTACAGGAGCTATTAGACAAGCGTTTTATCAGACCGAGTGTATCTCCTTGGGGTGCACCGGTGTTGTTTGTAAGGAAGAAAGATGGGTCTTTGCGGTTGTGTGTTGACTATCATGAATTGAATAAGGTCACGATTAAAAACAAATACCCTCTACCGCGCATTGATGATTTATTTGATCAGTTGCAAGGATCTCGAGTGTTTTCAACGATTAATTTGAGGTCCAGTTATTACCAACTGAGGATCAACCCGAAGGATGTAGCTAAAACAGCTTTTCTGACACATTATGGCCATTATGATTTTCTTGTTGTAACGGCCTAGATTCTAGAACATAGGAAATTTCAGTCTTTATAATCCAGTCAATGCCACTTGATAGGAAAAAGGTAATAATAAAAGTAAATCGGCCTTAAGATAAAATCAAGTTTGACCCTTGCATGATGAAAAGAGGTCCGGATTTCCTCGATGAAAATCGAGTCCGGCTTTTACTTAATGAAAATCGAGTCCGACCTTGTGAGAAGAAAACCGGCTCCATGATGATGAAATCCAAATCGGCTTAAAAGTGAATTTCCAAAACAGCCGTAAGGTATGAGGTTGAAACCGGCCTTGAAGAGTGCATTGTGTGTGAAGTGAGGCCGAAGTAACTTTGTATGTTGAGGCCGAAGTAAATTATGGGTTCAAGAAGAAGAAGAAAGGCCGAAGTTGATGTTGATGAAGGAGCCGGAGTGATGATGTTGGTGAAGCCAAAGTGTGAATGCTGGATTAATATTAAAGGAAAATATTAAAGGTAAGTAAAATCTGGTCAACACCAGTTGACCAAAATTTGTTGACCGGAAGGCGTGATCCGGTCAACGTAAAATGTTGACCGGAGGGCATGATCCGGACAACGTAAGAGTTGGCCGGAAAATGGGAAAGGAAGGAAGGACGGGGAAAGAGGAAAATAATCCGGTCAATGCCAGTAGTTGATCGGAATCCGGTTAGGACAGTCACCAGAAAATTTATGAGAATTAATTAGAAATTAATGCGGAACTCATTGGGGAATATATAACCATGAATAAGAAACTTTTCCCCTGCCAATCATTAATAGACCATCAATGAGAAACGTATCCCCTGAACTGCTAATAAGCCATCAATGAGAAACGTGTCCCCTGAACTGCCAATCACTAATAATAGTAGCCAAGCTAAGGCCTATAAATAGAGTTAAAAGAAATGATAAAGAGGCACGCAATAGAATTCTAAGTAAAGGAAAGCCAAGGGATTCAAGGCAAGGTAGAAGAAAAGTAGAAGAAATCCATGTAAGATACTCACCCCTGTTTTCAAGTTCATGATTATGCATGATTTCTATGCTAGTATATTTGATATTATATGAACTTATATGATGTTTATTCTGTTCTTTTATATCTGATGCTTGAAGTATGATTATTGTTCGATAATTGCATGTTTAAGGAAAAGACTTTATAATGTTTGGTTTTGTTCTGCTGGAAGAATGATTTTCTGTCGATTTAAATGAACTGTGATAATTGTATCATTAAAGAAAAGAACTCCGTCCAAATAACTCCAGTCTTTTTATGAACAAAGTACTCCGTCCTCTTTTGAAAAGTACTCCGGTTTTGTTGTTCTGTTGGAAGAATGATTTTCTGTCGATTTAAATGAACTGTGATAATTGTATCATTAAAGAAAAGAACTCCGTCCAAAGAACTCCGATCTTTTTATGAACAAAGTACTCCGTCCTCTTTTGAAAAGTACTCTAGTTTTGAAGAAGAGGAACTCCGGCCTTTACGTCTTTAAAGAAACACTCCGTCTTTAAGAAGCACTCCGTCCTTTTGTTTTGAAATGAACTCTGGCCTTGACAAAAGAGAACTCCAGCTTTTTACTCCGACTTTTTACTCCGGTTTTTTATGACAACTCATGATACAAGAACTCCGGCCTTTAACAAAAGAACTTCGGCTTTTGAAAGGAACTTCGGCTTTTGGAACTCCGGCTTTTTATGTAAAAGAACTCCGGCTTTATAAAGAACTCTGGTTTTTATGTAAAAGAACTCCGACTTTGTAAAGAACTCCGGTTTTTATGTAAAAGAACTCCGGCTTTGTAAAGAACTCCGGCTTTGTAAAGAACTCCGACTTTGACAAAAGAACTTCGGCTTTAAGAACCCCGGCCCTTTGTATGAAAAAGAACTCCGGCCTATTTTTATGAACATGAAAAATGCATGTAATACGGACAACAAGTGGAACTCTACGACTTTCAACTTTGGAACTATGAAGGATGGCCATTAAAGGACAAGAACTATGAACCGAGTCTCCATTAAACTTGCTGTTAAAGATGGATGAAGGATATTGGAGTGACACTCGAGGATTGCCTCCTGGGCCACGGGAGGGGACTTTCTGGTGGCATAACAACTATGGACTACGGCCCCGTATGCCGGGTTAAAGGCAATACCTCCCGCCCCGGGGAGCATAATAAGGGGATACGGCTTTAGGTTGTAGGGTTACACACAACCCGTCCTCAATGTTGTCCGCTCCCGTCCGATCCATAAAGATGATAAGAATTTTCAATGGTTTTATGAGCTTTCAGAAGACAAGATAATAAGGAAGAAGACTAAGGAAATTCCGAACTAAAGACATGATTATTTTCGTATGCTAAGTTATATTCGCTTATGTATATATGTTATTGTTTTCTGCATGTGAGTATTTTTGCTGGGCTTTGTGCTCACTCTTGTTAATTTCAGATGGGGAAAGGTTCATGGAGGACAAAGTTGAGTAAGGCCTTATAAAGTGACTAGACGGCTTTGATGACCGAAGCTGATCAATGAAGAGCTTGTTTAATTATTTTGATGTTTTGTGGAGACTTGTAAAACTGTTCTACTATTATAAACTTATTAATGTTAGTATGTTTCTGTATCATGAATAAAAGTTATAATTTTTAGTAAGCATCTCAGGGCAATTAGGTCCAGCTAACATTAGAGTTGGCCGGATAAGTTTGAAATCAAACCGGTGGGCTAGCTTTATACAATCCGGCCTCATGAGATCCTGTGTATGATTGAAAAGAAAATTTTTATGTCCATTTGTTATTTTATTTTAAGGCAAGAATTATGGGCTGACGGCGGCTTTATGAAGTAGAACAAGGCCGGGTCGTCACACTTGTTATGCCTTTTGGCCTTACAAATGCTCCAGCTGCTTTTATGGATTTGATGAATAGGGTTTTCAAGCCGTACTTGAATAAATTTGTAGTGGTATTCATTGATGATATCTTGATTTATTCAAAGGATCATGAGGAGCATGAAATTCATTTGAGGAAGGTACTTCAAGTGCTCCGTGAGGAAAAATTGTATGCTAAGCTGAGTAAGTGTGAGTTTTTGCTCGAGAAGGTGATGTTTTTGGAACACGTGATTTCTGATAGTGGCATTTCTATGGATCCCAAGAAAATAGAGGCTGTTACGAGTTGGAGCAGACCAGCTTTGGTGACTGAGGTTAGGAGTTTTCTGGGTATGGTATGATATTACAGGAGCTTTGTACAGAATTTTTCTCAGATTGTTATGCCTTCAACTCGGTTGCTGAAAAAAAAAGGCTAAGTTTGTGTGGACAGAGGAGTGTGATCTGAGCTTCCAGGAGCTAAAGGATCGTTTGATCACAGCTCCCGTGCTAATATTTCAGAGGGTTCTGGAGGCTTTGAGGTGTATTGCGACTCCTCTAAGGCGGGTCTAGGGTGTGTGCTGATGCAACATGGTAAAATCATGGCATATGGGTCTAGACAATTGAAAGTTCATGAGAAAAATTATCCTACCCATGACATTGAACTTGCTGCTGTAGTCTTTGTATTAAAAATTTGGAGACATTATCTATATGGTGAGAGGTTCCTTGTATATTTAGACCACAAAAGCTTGAAGTACCTGTTCTTGCAAAAGGAACTCAACATGAGGCAAAGGAGATGGCTCGATTTCCTGAAGGACTATGATTGTGAGATACAGTATAAGCCGAAAAAAGTCAATATAGTAGCAGACGCATTAAGTCACCGATCGGGTTATGTGGCGCACCTACAGGTTAAACAGATGGAGATATTGGATTATTTGAAGCAGTGCGATATCCAACCTATGCCAAAGGTGATAGGATGCTCCTATCCTACTTTCAGATTCAACCAAAGGTAATTAGCAAAGTTAAGGAGAAGCAGGTGAATGATCCGTTCCTCATGGATATCGTTAGCGATTTGAGTAAAGAGTTTTGAGCCGATTTTAACATCCGGGCTGATGGTGTGTTGAGATTTAAAGATCGATTATGTGTACCGGATGATAAAGGGTTGAAGGAGAAAATTTTGAAGGAGGCTCACCGGTCTCAGTATACAATCCACCTGGGAATGAATAAAATGTATCAAGATCTGAAAAAGACTTTGTGGTGGAAAAACATGAAGAGAGATATCATGGCCCATGTGGAGAAATGCCTAGTGTGTCAGCAACTGAAGGCTGAGAGGAAGAAGCCTTCTGGTCTATTACAGCTAATGCCAATCCCGAGCTGAAAATGGGAGGACATTGCTATGGACTTTGTATCGGGTTTGCCGAGGACTCTTAGGAATCATGATGCCTTGTGGGTTATAGTTGATCGGCTGATGATTTTTGGCGATCAGGATGACCTATTCACGTGATAGATTGGCTCAGTTGTACGTAAATGAGATTGTGAGGCTTCATGGAGTTCCAGCCTCCATTGTATCTGATAGAGATCCACGTTTTGTCTCGAGGTTTTGGGAGAGCTTGCATAAGGAGTTGGGGATAGAGTTGAAGTTCAATACTGCGTATCACCCCCAAACCGATGGCCAATCTGAGCGTACCATTCAGGTTCTTGATGATATGTTGAGGGCCTCTGCTTTGGAGATGAAAAGAACATGGGATACTTATTTGGCACTAGCTGAATTCGCTTATAATAATAGCTACCAAGCTAGTATTGGCATGGCACCATTTAAGGCATTGTACGGGAGAAAGTGTAGGTTCCCGATTCATTGGGAGAAGTTCGGAGACAAAAGGATTTTGGGCCCGGAGATTGTAAAAGAAACAGCAGAGAAGATTAAGGTGATTCAGGATAATCTGAAGGTTGCTCAGAGCCGACAGAAGAGTTATGCGGACAAGCGGATGATAGAACTGAGTTTTGAGATAGGAGATCTTGTGTTTCTAAAGGTCTCGCCATCCAAGGGCACATTTCGATTTGGAGTAAAGGGAAAGTTGAAGCCCCGGTTCATTGGCCCTTTTGAGATTCTAGATTGGGTTGGTGAGGTAGCCTACAAGTTAGCATTACCACCAAATCTTATGGGCGTACACGATGTATTTCATGTATCGATGCTGCAGAAATATGTCCATGATCCTGCGCACGTGATTGACTATGGATCTTTGTCTATTGACAAGGATTTGTCCCACATTGAGGAGCCACTGGAAATTGTAGACTGAAAGGATCAAAGGTTGCGCACGAAGTCCATTCCCCTGGTGAAAGTGCTTTGGAGAAATCATTCGCCAGAGGAGGCCACTTGGGAGTGCGAAGAGGAGATCCGAAGCAAGTATCTTCACTTATTCCCTTGAGGTATGTAGTTTTGTGACGGAACGGATTTTTTTTTTTTGTCCTCAAAAGCTTCCGTCGAAACAGCAATACCATTAATGGTCTAAAATATAAGGCAAGACTCCTGTAGAAATTTTGGCAGAGTCTCCTTTGTAATATGATGAAAAACCCAAAAATACAATCATGTATAATCATCCATAACATGCACACAACTATCTATCATTCACAATTCCTACAACCAACATTCACAGGATCACATGTACCATCAATGGCACAAATCCATAAAAATATTTACTGCTCTAACAGTTTAAGAACGAGATGCCATCTAGGACCTGCATAGTAAATCTAGAGTATATAGCGGAAGTAAACTAAGAACCTACAGAAGCATAGCATTTTCTCTTCTACTATCATACACATCATGAGCTTTCTATAAAAAAATCGACATGTTCTAAGACATTAATAATCACAAGATCAGTATACAAAAATCATATGCAGCTAGGCCTTTACGTCGACAGGCTCCACCAAAATAGCTCTAATGTGTTATGGTCCTCAAAAGTCTTCAAGAAGCTTCTCTCTCTGATTACTCTTTTTCGTCAGGTAAAAGCTCTACTGTCTCATCTGGAGGGGGGAAAAACACTAAAACAGTGAGCCGAGACCTAGCAAGGTATATGCATATGAACTGTAAAATGGTTATGCCAAAACGATCATATAACCATGCAGAACTAGAATGTTTAATCAAACATCATCTGAAAAAGAAACAATAAAGAGATATTATAACGATATTAAATCTCATGGTGCATAAATCATTACACTATAGACTGTAAAATAATAACTATAAACTTTACTGATACATGGTAAAACTGAAAACAATACTCTATACTGTTCACTGTCATCTTTTCACTATATACGATTCATTATCATCTTTTCATCAGATGATACTCTATCATCTTTTCACTGTACAATATATTTTTATCTTTTACTGTGACATATCTTAACAATTTTGAGACCCTGCTAGTGTACCCCACTAGCGGAAGGGGTGAATAATCGATGATAGCTTGTGTTCAGTCCATACAATCCAAGGCCTATCATGTCATATCATGTCATATATATCCCATCCCGAGGGATATCTGAACTGTGTGCTACCCGAAGGTCGGCCTATGTCCCTCCTGGCTTAATGCCCTTGAGGATAGGGCGGACCACGAATCGCTCCATGGATAGAGCTATCATCGTTATCACCATAAGTTCTAAGGCCTCACCCAAGAACTTACCTGGACTGTAGTCAATCTCGGGTCCCAAAATAACTATAACAGAAATCATCTCTTTATCGAAAGTCCCATTTTCGAAATCAAACTTTCACAACACAATTTCAGCACTTCTTTAAATCCACATGGAAATTTCGTCGGTATACGTTCGTTCATATTTTCAAAAACAAATTATATTGGAAGTTGCACATCGATGTCAATTAACTTTCATGTAACTGGAGCTTTGGTTAAAAATTACTAAAATCCCTTTATTTTCGTACTTAGCGCTTCACCAAAACCTTCGGACTCAAATCAATCACTAAAAAAGTCTTATTTCATGAAATCAAAGCCATAAATCCAAATATATATACTCAATCGTGCATTTAAACCATAAATTCCCAAAATTTTGAGTTAGGGTTTGGCCATGTTCTTTCAATGTCAAAATAAACACATAACACATGCTCATGATGAAATCGGAGCCAAATACTTCAATAAACATGAACAAACATGAAATCTAACCGATTAATCGAAGGAAACATGCTTCAACATCATTTTTACAACATTTCCATGAACTTTAAAGCAAGAGGAATGGTAAAAACGAAAAATAACGTCTGAGGTACACTTGCCTTGTCGCGGGCTTTCACCTTTATAACTGGCTCAAGGATGGATTCGGGCTCCCGGGCCTCGTTCTCCCTTCTTCTCTCTCTAAAGTCGACGCTCCCTCTCTCTCTAAAACCCTAAAACCGTGCAAAAATGAGAGGAGAGAAGTCAGATTGTATTTTTATACTGCGCCTGCCGCTCGAGCGGAGCTCGAGCTGCCGGGATTCAGAACTGCACTGGTATTTCCGCCAGATAGATCGGCTCGAGCGGCCAGCGGGCAACAAGGATTCGAAATGGACCTAGTTTTTTTGCCCGATAGGAGGGCTCGAGGGCCCAACAAGCGCCACTCGTTAATCACCTTTTAACTTTTAACTACCACTTTTTCAATACATACTTAACCTCTCACTGATTTTAATCACCTTAATCACATCTAGTTATTACGTTTTTAGTTTCGGGTCCTCACATTCTCCCCCACTTAAAGAAATTTTGTCCTCAAAATTGAGTAAAGTACATACCTCAAGGGAACAAGTAAGGATACTTGTCTCAGATCTCCTCTTCGTGCTCCCAAGTGGCCTCATCCGGTGAATGATTCCTCCAAAGCACTTTCACCAGGGGGATGGACTTCATTCGCAACCTTTGATCTTTTCGGTCTAAGATTTGCAGTGGCTCCTCAATATAGGACAAGTCCTTGTCAATGGACAAAGTCCCATAGTCAATCACATGCGCTGGATCATGGATGTACTTTTAAAGAATCGATACATGAAATACATCGTGTACGCCTGCAAGAGTCGGTGGTAATGCCAACCTGTAGGCTACCTCTCGGACCATTTCCAGAATCTCAAAAGGGTCAATGAACCGGGGTTTCAACTTTCCCTTTACTCCAAACCAGAATGTGCCCTTTGACGGTGAGACCTTTAGAAACACAAGATCTCCTATCTCAAAACTCAGCTCTTTCATCCGCTTGTCCGCATAACTCTTCTGTCGGCTTTGAGCAACCTTCAAATTATCGTGGATCGCCTTAATCTTCTCGGCTATTTCTTTCACAATCCCAGGGCCCAAAATTCTTTTGTCTCCAGTTTCCTCCCAATGAATAGGTGACCTACACTTTTCCCCATACAACGCCTCAAACAGTGCCATGCCGATACTAGCTTGGTAGCTGTTATTATAAGCGAATTCAGCTAGTGCCAGGTAAGTATCCCAAGTTCCTCCCATCTCCAAAACAAAAGCCCTCAACATGTCCTCGAGAATCTGAATGGTACGTTCAGATTGGCCATCGGTTTGGGGGTGATACGGGGTACTGAACTTCAATTCTGTTCCCAACTCCTTATGCGAGCTCTCCCAGAACCTCGAGATAAAATGTGGATCTCTATCAGACACAATGGAGACAGGAACTCCATGAAGCCTCACGATCTCATTGACGTACAACTGAGCCAATCTATCACGCGAATAGGTCGTCCTGATCGCCAAAAAGTGGGCTGATTTCGTCAGCCGATCAACTATAACCCACACGGCGTCATGATTCCTAGGAGTCCTCGACAACCCTGATACAAAATCCATAGCAATGTCCTCCCATTTCCAGCTCGGAATGGGCATTGGCTGTAACAGTCCAGAAGGCTTCTTTCTCTCGGCCTTCAGTTGTTGACATACTAGGCATTTCTCCACATGGCCCATGATATCCCTCTTCATGTTTCTCCACCAGAAAGTCTTTTTCAGATCTTGATACATTTTATTCATTCCCGGGTGGATTGTATACTGAGACCGGTGAGCCTCCTTCAAGATTTTCTCCTTCAATCCTTTATCATCCGGTACACATAATCGAACTCTAAATCTCAACACACCATCAGCCCGGATTTTAAAATCAGCCCGAGACTCCTTACTCAAATCATTAACAATATCCATGAGGAACAAATCATTCACCTGTTTCTCCTTGACTTCACCAACTACCTCTGGTTGAATCTAGAAATACGATAGGAGCATCCTATCACCCTTGGCATAGTGTTGGATATCGCACTGCTTCAAATAATCTAACATCTCCATCTGTTTGACCTGTAGGTGCGCCACATAGCCCAATCGGTGACTCAAGGCATCTGCTACCACGTTGGCCTTTCCTGGCTTGTATTATATTTCACAATCGTAATCCTTCAGGAAATCGAGCCATCTCCTTTGCCTCATATTGAGTTCCTTTTGTGAGAATAAGTACTTCAAACTCTTATGATCGGAATACACAAGGAACTTCTCGCCATATAGATAATGTATCCAAATTTTCAATGCAAACACCACAGCAGCAAGTTCAAGAGAATGGGTAGGATAGTTCTTCTCGTGCACTTTCAATTGTCTAGATCCATATGCCATGAATTTACTGTGCTACATCAACACACATCCTAGACCCGCCTTAGAAGCGTCGCAGTATACCTCAAAGCCCCAGAACCCTCTGGAATAATCAGCACCGGAGTGGTGGTCAAACGATCCTTTAGCTCCTGGAAGCTCAGATCACACTCTTCTGTCCACACAAACTTAGCCTCTTTCTTCAGCAATCGAGTTAGAGGTACAGCAATCTGAGAGAAATTCTCTACAAAGTGCCTGTAATATCCCGCCATACCCAGAAAGCTCCTAACCTCGGTCACAGAAGTTAGTCTGCTCCAACTTGTAACAGCCTCTATTTTCTTGGGATCTATAGAAATGCCACCATCAAAAATTACATGTCCCAAGAACATCACCTTTTTGAGCCAGAACTCACACTTACTCAGTTTGGCATACAGTCTCTTATTAATGAAAATGAGAGAGAAGCATACAGCCTCAACATTTTCACCTTACTCAGTTTGGCTCACTGTTTTAGTATATTTTTTCTCTTCAGATGAGACAGCAGAGCTATTACCTAATGAAAAGGAGTAAACTAAGAGAAGCTTCCAAAGGCTTTTGAGGACTTAGTGCGTTGTGGAGCCGTTTTTGAAGAGCTTGTGGATGCAAACACCTAGCTAGAAATGTGATTTTGTATACCGATTCCATGTTTATTGATATTCTAGAACATGTAGATTTTTGTATGAAAAGCTTATGATATGTATGTCGGCAAAAAGAAAAAGCTATACTTCTGTAGGTTATTAGTTTACTTTTGCTCTATACTCTGGATTTACTGTACAGGTCCTAGATGGCATCTCGTTATTGAACTGTTAGCGTAGCTAATGTTTTTATGGATTTGTGCCATGGATGGCACCTGTGATCCTGTGTATGCTTGTTGTAGGAGATTGTGAATGATGATTAGTTGTGTGCTTGTTATGGATGATTATACAGGACTGTTTTTTTGAATTTTCATCCAGTTACAAAGGAGACTTTGTCAAAATTTCTGCAGAAGTCTTGCCCTATGTTTGGACCGTTAATTGTGTTTCTATTTGACGGAAGCTTTTGAGGACACAAAAAAAAGATCCATTCCGTCAAAATTGGTATCAGAGAATTGAGATACCGTATGAATTGATCAACCAAAAAGCGGAAGCATAGGTTTGAATCTATGTATTGAATTCCTATAGGAATAGGTCGAGAGAGCCGTGAGGAGGCACCTTGACGCCCTAAATTGATTGGTCTCAATTTAGTGCTTGAGCTGATTGGTATTGATTCAAGGTCTGGGATAATCAGTTTTGGGTTGAAGTTTAGGTTTGATCTGAATCGTATGCGTAAGCTTAGGTTAGAATAAGATTGCTCGATTAAGTTAACGAAGAAGTTGGGTGATTAAACTAGTCAGGGTAGTTTTGGTTGCCCCAATCCTAATGATCTAGGCTAGCGCTAAGTTAGGAGTGACTTAATGCAAAATGTCTCGATCTCAAAGAAATATTGGTAGTGGCTCCTAGATGGGGACTACTAATATTAGTGGTTGGCTGTTGGGTCGAGAGAAAGATAGTGTGTCGAGACACCTTAGTGTTTGAATTTGACCGGTATCAATTGGGTTTTTGAACTGATCAGTGTTGATTCGAAGCCTAGACTAATTAATCTCGATCTGAGGTTTAAGTTTGATCGACCGTGAATTGAAGTTCTCAGGTTAGCATTTCGCTAAGAAGGGTTGCCTGATCAACCTAGTAAATGTAATGAATAGGGTAGAGTTAGCAGCTCAAGGTTTGTAAATTGGAGTAAATTCTTGGGCGTATCAATTCTTAAGATGATAATTCATATTTGTTTTGGGAATGCTTAAGTGTATGGATTTTTGGGTAGCTCGAGTTATATTGAGGTTGCAATGTGAAATCTTAGACTTAGAATGATGTTGTGGTGACCCCTATGTCTGGTAGAAGATATGACGTGTTGCCCCATGCTAGATAGGAGGTGGCGTCGACCTTGGTTGATTTACATAAGAAAGATCAAGGGTCTCGAGGATTAAGAGGCATTGCCCTATGTGTTTATGGAAGCTCTTTGGGTGAATGCCTTGTGTCGGTAAGACTCTCGGGAACATGCTTCAATAGTGGTTGGCTTGATTGTGAGATTGAAAGATGTCTTTATTCATGGATAGACGGTGAAAAGGTTCAGTGTTTTAAATCAGGGCCCCAAGGTATTAACTCAATATGTTAATGTCACCTGTCGTGATAGGAGGTAAGATTCTTGGATTTAATATTGCAATCTGGTGTCATTTTGGGGATTCTGAGCCCATGTTGTAGTGTGTTTTGAGTTATGTGTGATTGAAGGACATAGGCTTTACAGTAGCGGCAAAGGTAACCTAGTATTCGGAAAGGTAAAATGATGTACCAAGGTGGATGTTCAAGTAAGAATTTTGGATAAATGCCTTCCCGAAAAGACTTTGGGACTATGATCTAAGTTATAGATGGGAGGTCATTGGCTTAAAGATAGTTTGTGTCCTCTGACCTTGAAGTGAAGAAATCAAGTGCCGTAGGATCAGAGTTTCGGTGGTAATGGTGCATGAATAAATTTGTGGATTGCCGAGATAGGAGATGAAATTTCTCAATCTTGATGTCACAACACTTGCATCTTTGGGATCCCGATTATATATATGGTTTTGTGACCCCTATGTTTATTTAATTACGGATTTAGGTTTGGTGCAAGTGGTGTCGAGGTTGTGATATTTTTGGAGTTTGCGGATACGATTTGTTGGATTAACTTGAATCATCTTGTGGTGCAATCTTGACGTGACGTTTATAGAATTTGGTCAGTAAGTTATCGGGTTAATCTGAATTATGTTAGTAAACATATTGTGCCTGGTAATTGAATTAAGCGATTTCGAGTATGAACTTGAGATAGCTAAATGATTAAGTCTTAATTTGATCTTAATAGTAGTTCGATGGACGAACTGCAGTGCTAATATAGTTGGCTTGGTAAAGGATAGCATCTTGCAATCAGGTTGTAGGATTTGAAGCATGAGTTTGAATTGATCGCGGTATCAAGAAATTGATATCGTCTTTCTTGTAGATCATTTGATCGAGGATGTTATCAAAAAGGAGATTCGGCTGAGTTATCTTTTGATCGATAATTTGAGGTCATGTCAAATCGATGCTAATCGTTGAGGATCCTAAGCAGGGCCGTGGAAGTATCGGCTTTGGTATCGTGGTAGAATATTCCAAAACCTTCGAGGTAAATAGATGGACCAATAAGGTGGTTCACGAATTTCAAAATGTCTAGGAGGTTGATGATTGGATGAGCAGACTTTGTGGATGGTTAGGCGTAACCCGTAGGCTGTCGTGAAAGCTTGGTGAATCCTAAGATCGATTTGGGTCCATAGCGTGTTAATTATGGATCAATGAAAGTCGTAGCCCCATCGGTATTCAGGTTGAGGATATGGCCAATAGGAAGTCCAAAATGTCGTTTGGATTTTGTAAATTTGTTGGGATTTTATGAAATTTTATGGGTTGATCTTTTGGCCATATTCAAGTCCATGTTGGGGTGACTTCGTTGATGAATTCGAAGGAATAATGGGGTTTACGTAGTCATTGAGGATTATGTCATAAGTTCTGACGGTTGATAATCCGTATGCCCTCATTGGAAAGGGAGTGCGAGTTTTGTTAAGAAAATGCCTTATTAAGCTTGTGGCTCTTTGGTAACATAATTTTGGAGATCAATAAGATTGTAAGAGATGGATAATTAGGGAGACCAATAAATGTCGTGAAAGTGCATGGTCAACCGAAGCTGTTAAGTGACCTGGTAAGCATTCCTTGGGGATTGTTGTGTCGGTAAGACGATCAGCATGGGAAAGATTTGTAATTGTGAGAACGTAAGTTAAACGGTGTTTTCAGAGACCGGATAGGGTGATTGACGTTCATGTCCTTTGGGTTGACCCCTAATGGGTCGGATGAGTTATCGTGGGATGTAATACCTTTGAGAAATGTTAAGGTTATGTTACTCACGCATCGTGATAGGTGGGTACCTTTGATATAAGTGGGGAAGAAGTTCAGGATTAGTGTTACCCCCATGTGCAAGACGGGTTTAGCTATTGAAGTTTCATTTAGAGAACTTATGATGTTGTCCTTGAAGATAACCCTTATCAAGAATTTTAAGGGCCAGAATGATTGTGTCGTTAAGGAAGATGGTCTTATGATTTTTCATGTGGACAAATTTGTTTAAATGATTGGGAAGGTGAACCTTGGTGTTTTATTGTGAGGGTTAGTAGACACCAATGTTAACAATTGATGTTGGGGAGCTTTATTATGTCTTCGAAATTTCCTAGAAAATGTGAAAGATAAATTGCGATTAAGTCCAAATGATTGGATGATAGGATGTCCTGTTCTTGAATTAGGAGACAAGACCGTATTTGATATTTGGGAGCTAGGAGTTCATGAATATGAAGTCCTTATGGTTTTGTTTTAGGAAGGTTAGAACAACCCACTTATCGTAGTCATAGAAGACTTGTTCGGATTTGATTAGTTGGCTCATTGGTATGCCAACGAGATCTTGAGGTTGCTCAGTTATTAAATTCTGAGGTTACGGGGAGAATGATCTAGAGCCATGTCAAACCCTTGGGATGATTGTAACTTTGAATGTGGCAGTAGTCTGAGAATGGTGGACTCATCTTCATAGTATGACTATTCTGGAATTGTCTTAATCAGAATCGCTGTATATTTTGGGTGTGTGATATGGACTATGTATTTTGGAGAAAATGTGGGTTTGCCGATTACCAATAAAATGGCATGAATGTAAATCATTTCGACCTTAAGGTTTGATTATAATTTAGGGTTCACATCGAAACCTTAGTAAAACTTGATTAAATAATCATTAGGACGTCAAGTTGAACTTGTTGTGGTGGTGAAATTTCATTGGGATGATTTGTAATTAGATAAATAATTAGAGTAACGCAACAAAAATGAGGTGAACCCCTGTAAGATAAAGTTTAATCTGGGTTTTAGAAGGAATAGTCACTTTTGAGGCTTCGGGTAGGTTGAAGCAAGAATTTTCAACCGTCTGAGGTCTCGAGCTAAGTTGACTAAGTTAATGAAAATGGGTTGTTTCGAACATGGTCGAATTAAATTTTTCGTCTAACACTTTGGGTAGTAAGAATCAAGAGGATTTAGAATGCTTGAGAATCGTATTGTATAATTAAGAAAGTGGCTTAGGATTGCTAGATTATCTAGAAGCTTACCACTGTTTATGGAAATTTTGGACCGAAAGGATCAAAAGTTGCGGACAAAGTCCATTCCCCTGGTGAAAGTGCTTTGGAGAAATCACTTCCCAGAGGAGGCCACTTGGGAGTGCGAAGAGGAGATCCGAAGCAAGTATCCTCACTTGTTCCCTTGAGGTATGTAGTTTACTCAATTTCGAGGACGAAATTTCTTTAAGTGGGGGAGAGTGTGAGGACCCGGAACCGAAAGCGTGATAACTAGATGTAATTAAGGTGATTAATATCAGTAAGAGGTTATGCATGTAGTGAAAAAGTGGTAGTTAAAAGTGAAAAGTTGGAAAATACCCGAATTCAGCAAGCAGCCGAGTGACGCTTGCTGTGGGCTTGAGCCCTCCTATCAGGCGAAAAAACCAGTGGCATACCCGAAGCCCTCCGCCCGCTGGCCGCTGGAGCTTCGCTCGAGCAGCGGACTGCCCGAAAGCCGAGCGTAGTATAAAAACGCGATCTGCCTTCTCTCCTCTTATTTTCGCACAGGTTTAGGGTTATAGAGATAGAGGGAACGCCAATCTTAGAGAGAGAAGAAGGGAGAACGAGGCCCAGGAGCCCAAATTCATCCGTGAGCCTGTTATAAAGGTGAAAGCCCGCGTCAAGGCAAGTGTACCTCGGACGTCATTTTTCATTTTTACCGTTTCTTTTGCTCTAAACTTGATGAAATATTACGAAAATGATATTGATGCTTGTTTATAGTACATGAAGCATGTTTCCTTCAATTAATCAGTTAGATTTTATGTTTATCCATGTTTATTGCAAGATTTAGCTTCGATTTCGTGAATAAGCATGAAAATAGTGTTCGATTTGCCTCGGAAAGCATGTAATGAAACCCTAGCTCGAAAATGTTGTGAAGATTGAGTAAATTGCATGATTTAATATATATGCATAGCATCTATGACATTAATTTCATGAAAAATGTACATGTAAGAGACCGATTTGAGTCTGACGGTTTTGGCGAAGCCCTTTGTACGAAAATGAAGAGGTTTTGATGTGTTTTAACCATAACTTCTGTTATATGAAAGTTAATTGACATCGATGTGCACTTTCCTGTATAGTTTGTTTTCAAAAATATGTACAAGCCTATACCGACGAAATTTTCATGTACTTTGAAGTTAGCTGAAAGTAAATTGTGAAAGTCTGAATTTAAAAAAAAGGGGGGGGTTTTGATAAAAAGATGAATGATAGCCGTCCTCGGGGCTTGGTACGAGGAGGTAATAATAGCCGTCCTCGGGGCTTGGTACGAGGAGGTAATGATAGCCGTCCTCGGGGCTTGGTACAAGGAGGTAATGATAGCAGTCCTCGGGGCTTTGTACAATGAGGAAATAATATGAAGTACCATTTACTATTTTACTGATATGCTATATTAAAGTAAAATAATGATAATGAATCGCACAGTGAAAAGATGATAGGGTATTATTTTCAGTTTTACCATGTATTGTCAAAGTTTACAGTTTATTATTTTACAGTCTATAGCGTACTGATTTATGAAGCATAAGGTTTGATATAGTTATAGTGTGCCTTTACTGTGTTTTTTTTTATGATTTTTTGATTAAACGTTCTGGTTCTGCATGGTTATATGATCGTTTTGGCATAACCGTTTTACAGTTCATATGCATGTACCTTGCTGAGCCTCGGCTTACTGGTTTAGTGTTTTCCCCTTCAGATGAGACAGCAGAGCTATTACCTGATGAAAAGGAGTAAACCAAGAGAAGCTTCCGAAGGCTTTTGAAGACTTAGAGCATTGTGGAGCCGTTTTTGAAGAGCTTGTGGATGCAAACACCTAGCTAGAAATGTGATTTTGTATACCGATTCCACGTTTATTGATATTCTAGAACATGTAGATTTTTGTATGAAAAGCTTATGATATGTATGTCGGCAAAAAGAAAAAGCTATGCTTCTGTAGGTTATTAGTTTACTTCCGCTATATACTCTGGATTTACTGTACATGTCCTAGATGGCATCTCGTTATTGAACTGTTAGCGTAACTAATGTTTTTATAGATTTGTGACATATATGGCACTTGTGATCCTGTGTATGCTTGTTGTAGGAGATTGTGAATGATGGTTAGTTGTGTGCTTGTTATGGATGATTATATAGGACTGTATTTTTGGATTTACATCCAGTTACAAAGGAGACTCTGTCGAAATTTCTGCAGAAGTCTTGCCTTATGTTTAGACCGTTAATTGTGTTTCTGTTCGACAGAAGCTTTTGAGGACACAAAAAAAAAGATCCGTTCCGTCAAACTACTATGAGATGTGACTTATGATTATATTTGTTGAGCTGTACGCCCACTCTTACTGTTTATCTTTTCAGATGAGAACACTTAGCCGGTGCCAGATTAGTTATAGTAAGGAGAGAGACTTGCTTGAAGAGGTTAGCTGGATGTCAAGTGCATTGAAGATTTGGTCATATTGTTGTAATGGAATGTAACAGCCACTCATGGATGAAGGTGGCTTGTTATTACATTATGGTTTTGTTATGCTTTCGCAGGTTTTTATGATTTAGTTACACTTCTGCATTTATGTTGATGTTTTGAGCTTTATTTTATTATGGATAGTATCTCTTTAGATCTAATACGGTAGATAGGAGTACTGTGTTGGAGCCATGGATAATATGTCAAATATCGTAATCCTGTGTGATGTATTGTAGGCCTTGTGTTAATTATTTTAGTTAGATGTGTACTTGTACAGTCAGTATTTGAGTAGACTGTATTTTTTTGTTTTCGTTCAATTGCAGGGGAAACTCTACCGAAATTTCTGTAGAATCCATAAATATTAATTATGGACTTTGGTTTATGTTACTAGTGACGGAATAACCTGGTCCGACACACTTTGTGATGCCGAGGTTTGATATAATATTGGGGGTGATTTGACAGATGAGTCGCCATGCTAATATGAATTGTGATTGGTAAGAATATTATACTTTGCAATCGAGTTGTGAAATTTTAAGTATGAGATAGAGTTGATCGAGTAGCGACGAAATTAGTATTGTTGTGCCTATAAATCGTTTATTGAGGATATGTGTCAAGTTTATTTAGCACATGAGATCACATCTTGAAGTCATCTTGTGGTCACTAAGAATTTTATTGGAGGAAAGGATTAGGCTAGTTTATCTTTTGACAGATAAATCGAGGCTGCTGTTAAGGTTACGCCAAGATCGGCACCAATCTTTAAGGATTTTGTATAGAATTGAAGGAGTATTAGTTGGGTACCCGCCGTGGGATGCTTTAGAACCTTTAGGGTGAGTAAGATGGACCAATGAGATTACTTGTGGATTACTGAAAATTTAGATTGTTCAGGAGATGAATGGTTTAATAAGTGGGTATTGGAAAATAAATAAGAGACTCGTTCGATCTATTATAAGGGCTTGGTGTTCTCTAAAATCGATCTATATCCATAGTATTGTTAATTATGGATAATTAAGAGTTGTACCCGAGGCAACATTCAAGATAAAGATCTGACCGCTACAAGTTCCAGTAATGCCATTAGATTTATAGGTTCATTGGCATTTTTGTGAATTTTATGGGTTGGATCTTTTGGCCATATTTAGGTCAATATTGTAATGGCCACATCAATAAATTTAAAGAATCATGGGAGTGTATGAATTCTGTTTGAGGACTGTATCATGGATTGTAAAAGGCAGTTAGCCATACGCTCAATTGAAAAAAGAATGAGTTTGGTTATGGGAAGTATTATGTTGAGCATGTGGTTTCTTCGATAACATGAATGTAGTTCTATAGAATTTTGAGCGATGGTTAATTTGGAAAAGGTTGATTGATGTCGCGAAGGTGTATGATTTTCTTGGGTCTAGCTAAATCCGATAAGTTATTCACTAAGTATTCCTTGAGAATTTGCAACATCTGCAGGGCGTTTGGCTTGAAAACGATCAATATTCATTGGAATGAGATATGTGGGGATAGCTTTTGAGGAATGAAGGGTAAATTGTTGACCATGTCATTTGGATGGATCCCTGATGGATTATGTGAATTATAGTAGAATGTGATACTTTTGAGAAAGATTTAGGATTGTGTTTTTCCTACATCGTATATGGGTGGTTGCCCTTGGATTAAGTTAATGAGAAGTCTATGATCAGAATTACTCCATTGATGATTTGGAGTTAGAAGTTGAGATCTTTACTTTGAGAATTTATAGGTGTTACTTATGGAGATAGTTATTATTTAACTGATTCTAAATGTTTGTGAAGTACTACAAAGATGAGATGATTATGCGACGGTGCAAGCGGGTAAATCTGCCTAAGGACTATAAAAATGAATCTCGGTATCTTGCAAGGGAGGAGACCATTAGTGCCAATGATTTGATGTTGGGAGTCTTCGGATTTGATGTCTTCGATGCTTCATAGGAGATGTTGAAGGGTGAGCCGCAAGCAAATCTTAATATTTGAGTAAATGAGGTGCTTTGCTTTTGGTTTTGGGAGGAAGAGTTGTATCCAAAGTATTGAGGTTTTAAAATTATGAGATGAAAAGCCCTCGTGGTTCTATTTTTGGGTTGTTAGGATGACGAGGTTTATGGGTGCCATTTGGATAATTGTGGATTGACTAATGAGGATGGCCCATTTATTACAAATTTCGATGATACGTTCAGATTGAATAAGTTAGTTCGTCGGTATACAAACGAGATGATGAGTTTG
>JAODPA010091808.1:0-23385 GCA_025585075.1 Nepenthes mirabilis | reverse complement strand
GAATTCATTGTATGATAATTTAATTTTTTTAATAATTTAATTTTTTAAATAATGATTATCAGACAATTCCTCCATTCTATAAAGTAATTTTCTAATGATACGAATGGTTTCTGACAACATGAACTCTCGTGTTTAGGTCAGAGCTACTCATTTTGGCGACGGAACCATTGAATTTTTTTAAAAAGAAGGATGAGGACATGTTCGCAGACGCCAACCCACAGGTCAACCGGAAAGGCGACGGCGTCAATTCTCTCCCGGCCTCCCTCTCTCTCTATAAGTAGACGCCCAATTGGCTGCGTAGCGTTTTCTTGATAACCATCCGAAACATATGTGAATCTGATCAGAGTGGATAAATCCAGTTATCCTACATTCACATCTCTCGCTGTCCAAACTTATCGGCGATCTTTCTTTTGAATCGAAAACCTCCGAGCCAAATTTGTTGCTCTCTCCCTACTTCCAAGATCTACACGCCAAGCCCTGAAATCGTAGCCGGATTTCGAATCTTCACTTTCACTTCAACTTCTAGGGTTTGATCGGGGTTCACCGAAACTCGGAAATCCCCCAGTGAACTACGGAGGCCTCCAATTCAATGAAATGGGCAATCGCGACGATCAAATTGACAGCTACCACAAACGGTCAATTTCGATGGCTTCGTGCTCTAAATCGATATGCGAGACCATTAATGGTTCGCACACTTATGTGATACAGGGGTATTCGTTGTCTAAAGGGATGGGTCCCGGAAGATACCTAACCAGCGATACGTTTAACGTCGGAGGGTACGATTGGGCGATATACTTTTTCCCTGACGGTAAGAATCCGGAGGATAATTCTTTGTACGTTTCGGTGTTTATCGCGTTGGCGAGCGAGGGAAACGATGTTAGGGCGCTGTTCGAATTGACTCTGAGAGATCAGAGTGGGAACAACAAGCATAAAGTGCATAGTCATTTTAATCGGGCCTTGGAAAGTGGGCCGTATTCGTTGAAGTACAGGGGAAGCATGTGGTATGTGGCTAATCTATTTCTATCTTTGGTTTTTTTTTTTTTTTTTCCAGTCCTTGCTTGTGTCGGATGAGGGTTTATGATTGAGGATTTTTAGCATTTGTTTTGTTAGTGAATAATTGTGACATGTTAGACATACAGCATTGGTTCAAGACCTCTTTTTTCTTCTCTTCGCGGAGTCGGGGAGTAAGTGAGGAGAGAACGGGGGGGCTGATGAATATGCTGGATTTTAAAGATAAGGCCCATTTATCCCCCATGGGCTACCTGAGCTCCTAGTAGTTGATCGAATAAGCTGAAAAGTGGGGCATTCCTGGCTGACCATGCAAAACCGTTAGTTTGCTGAACGGATGCGACCGTATTTGTTCCTTGCTATGATTTTGTCTGCATCATTGGTAGAAGTAGTTTATGTTATGCAGGTCTTCTAGTTAGAGAAAAGGTGAATGCCTAATAGAACTAGTTATATACATTCTTTGCTTAACATTCTAAAATCCTATGGCTATTATGTTGCTCAACATAGTGCAAATTTGTTAATCCCCCAACCCTTTTTTCTATTTATGTAGAAGGAACATAGATTTGAACTGTTATTGTAGAAGTGGGCTGTTTGATGTATAGCTGCTCTCTTGTTATTCAAGAATGACAAATGTGCAAAAGTTCATCCATTCAGGATATAATACCTTTAATGTTGACTTCACTTATTTTGGGTGTTTGATCAAGCTGGTAATGTATGCAAGCATAAGCAGTGTCTCATGAAGTTATTAATCTTTACCGTTCGGTGCGTTTCAGGGGCTACAAACGTTTCTTCAGAAGATCACTGTTGGAAAGCTCAGAGTACTTAAAGGATGATTGCCTTGAATTGCATTGCACCGTGGGAATTGTTAGAAATCGTGTTGAGGGGCCCAAACTGTATAGAATATCAGTACCGCCGTCTGACATGGGCCAGAGCTTTAAGGAGTTGCTGGATGATGAGTTGGGGTGCGATGTTGCCTTCCATATTGGTGAGGAGACATTTAAGGCTCATAAGTTGATTATTGCTGCTCGTTCTCCTGTATTTAGAGCACAATTCTCTGGACTTGTCAGACTTCCCAACTTGGATGAAGTAGTGCTTGAAGATGTTGAGCCCTCCATTTTTAAGGTATGTTTATTGGACCATCATTTTTCTAACTGTGAGTGGTTTGGATGTTCATTTTCATGTGAAGCTTCCAAACTCCCTTCTGAGGTGTCTGGATGTTGCATTTTCACGTGAAGCTTCTATCCCCCCTTATGTAAACTAGGTCCAAGTTGTCCAACTGTTCACTGTCCATTGTCTATACAATCTAACATTCACTGTTTCCTAAGTTATTTGAGAAGGCTGTAAGTGTCATTACTTTATTATGTATCCTTACTGCTGATGCTGGTTCTATATGAGTGGGGCTTGTATAATCTTACGGGATGCTTCTTGATGTGATTTGGTTATTGGTTTGCTATACTAGTAGTGTATGTTTTCTGTATACTTCATATGCACATGTCCATGCATCTGCTTGGTTGCCTTTGGTATACTTTTCATATTTGTGGCAGTTTTCGCATATTAAGGTTGTCTTTCCATTTTCTTTCTGGTTCAGCATGATTATAAACAAGGAACATTTTGCATTTAAACGAAGGACATTGATAAATTACGCCTCACCAAAAAGGAAAAAAAAAAACATCAAGGGCAGTGATGGCTGGAGTTTGGCTGATGGCCTCCACCTTTTACAGTGTGGTTCGTTGCTTTATATTTGTCTGTTTAGGAAGGATAGGGCTAAATTGTAGATTATTTTGTATTTAGATTTCAATGTGTTTATCAAACAATTTATTTAAGCTTAGTATTTAAATTTAAAGCATTCATTGTAAGTGCTACAGTTTGCAGATTCAACATTAAACCACTGACTACAAAATATGTAGAACTTAATACTTTGTTCAGTTTATTCACTTGTCAAGGAAGAACTGGAATGCCATTTTATTGTAATTCCAACTTGCATTCCTTAACAGAAGCTCAAAATAGGGGCTAAAATTTACTTGGCAGTTCTTCTCTTAGTAGAACATGCCTATATTCCTTGTGGTTCAATGTATACTTAAAGACATCATTGTAGAATGGTTTGTTGCATTGAAAATAAGTCCATCATTGTAGAATGGCATGTCGCATTGGAAATTGGTAGTTGGACTAGTTTTGACTTAGGCTCTATTTGTTTATCAAAAAATAATATTTAATGGAAAATATTTTTTACAGAAAATATCTTCTTAGAGTATATTTTTCACATTTTCCATAGAAAATAATTTAGAAAAAAATAACTTCTCAAAAAAATTTTTTTTTGCGTTTGACATTTATAAAAAAATATTGAGTATCACATACATTGATCAATAATATTAGATATCTACCATTATTTATTGTAGTAATACTTTCGGAACGGTGGTGAAATTTCATGGTAAAGAAAATATTTAAATTCACCACTGATTTGTCTTTAATATGTTTGTATTTCGTTTTAGCGATGGAGTCAAGGGCACTATTGGTTGATGATTGAAAACTTGGTTGGGAGCGTCGATGGCTAGCAACACCCATCAGCTGCTAGCGGGACGGTTGTCAATGATCAATGATAGTCAGGGTGTCAGTGGTCGTTGGACCTAGTTCAAGGTATGCCAGCCAACAAATGACCATGGTGGCGTAAGGCATCACTGCTTGATAACTTGCTACCTCGTCGGGGATGTCGATACTCAGCAATTGATGATACATGCCGGTTCATGACCGATGATGGCTGGCATGTCATCTTGCGACTGATTATAGTGAGGCATCGTTGGCTTGTGCTCGACAGTGGGCTAGGGTATCATGAGTCATAATGACATCATCTTCGAGTAAAACTTTAATTAATTGGTGTTAGTGATCATTTTTGAGCAGTTGATGAGTTTTAGAAAATGACTTCCCATTTTGAGAAAATGAAGTTATTTTTCAAAATTCAAGCATTCTTTTCCTTTGACTAGGAAAATATTTTCCGTTAATTTTTTTTTTTTTTTTGTGTTTAACGTTGGAAAATGTGGAAAATATTTTCCATTGCAGGCCAAATACTAGAAAATGAGGAAATATTTTCCAGTGAGTTATTTTCCAACAAAAAGACAGAGCCTTAAGCAACTATGTAATCTTAGATACAGTTGTATGAATTAGTCCCCCGGCTGGGTGGGTGGGGAAGAGGATTAAAGCATCGGTATCGCAAGGTATAGAATGTTTAGTTCTACAACACTCAAGTTTCAAAGTTTTCACATATAACCCTAAATTCAAAGGCATGATAATGGTAATGGCAGTTATTGGAAGAGCAAAAAGTTTCTGATGCCATTATAAAAGATCATGCATACTGACACAAAAATCCTAAGCAACCAGCATTGAGCCACTCTATGACAACATGCTGACTTGCCTAAAAAAGGGTCCAAATATCTTAGTCACACACACTCTCTCTATTTCTCTCTCCTCAACTTGCTTTTTACTTAACCCTTTCTCCTAAATTGTGGTGTTGTGGTAGTATCTCTAGCAAACGTGAGGGTTGCCGGGGCATGGCGACCACATCATATTGATCATGGTGCATGTTTTGGTCTATATTCAAATCTGTGCTCCCACTTCTTGCATATTCTTCACTGGTCTAATGCCCTTCACCCGCTGATCTTCTATCACCCTTCTCCACCATTCTTTCTAAACTGACAGCCTTCACCAAAAGCCCCCTCCATTGAAGTCTGTTTTAACCCATGTCAAAACAATAACCACCACCACTAAAGTCTGCCACCACACCACTTGGTCATCACCACCATCTAATTGGTTACCACCACCATCCAAAAATTTCTACCAACACTGAAATCAAGCTCCATCACCACTTAAAAGACCTCCTTACCTCCGAAATATGCCACACCCAAGGGTTTGATGACCAGTGGAATCCATCACTAAATCACACACACACACACACGCATGCACACACTCATCCACCCACGCACGCACACATTTTGCACTCCTCTTCCCTGCTTTGCTACTAATGAAGGGTATAAGTTGCCGCAACTAGGATGTTAACTGGTTTTCTTTAAAAAGGCAGGCGTTTTTTGTTGGCCAAGAAAAACAGCAAAGACAAGGATTTTAAAGTCAAGTTTTTAGTAAAGGGTAATTTATCTTTAAAAAAGTTTGGTGATGGCTGCATAATTCCAATATGCAAATTCAAAAGTCATGTAGGATTTGACAAAGGGAAGTTGATGACAAAGATGGAGGGTTCTCAAAAAATTAAGGTTCTGGGTTATATGTGGGTTTTAAAGTTTGATGAATTTAAAAATAAATAGGTTATACTTGAAGGTACCAGTGTGTTAATTATCCGTGTTTTGAGTGTCTTTCCTCTATTTTATTAAGGATTGACCACATTTGTACTTTTAGTACGTTTCTTTAGGTGCATGTTTGGTTGTAGTGGATGTACTGTATTGGAAAAGAATGGACATGCTGGAAACTATCACACTTATTACATTGAATAATAGTGCATCGCTCTGAAGTCCCAAGCAAATGTATTGTAAGTTACAGATTTTTTTCCTTTCCAGGCAAAAAAGGGTAAGCTGGTTAGTCTAACTCAATGGCATTTCATTTATTTGCAGGCGATGCTGCAATTTATTTATTCAGACAATCTTCCTGATGTTCAAGAAATTATGCGCACAACAACTTCATCCTCATTGGAAATCGTGATGCAACATTTGTTGGCTGCTGCTGACCGGTTTGGTTTAGACAGGCTTAAACTGTTATGTGAAGCGAAATTGTGCTCAGAAATTGCTGTCGAAACTGTGGCTGCAACTCTTTCACTAGCAGAGAAGCACCAATGTCACCAGCTGAAATCCATCTGTTTAAAATTTGCTACAGCAAAGTTGGGAGGTGCGTCTTGTCCATTGAATCTGATGATGCTGTGTCAGGTTATTTCAACTTCTATTATTTGCTTTTATGGTATACATGTGCAAAAGTTGCAAATTTTCTGCTAGCAAATCCATACAGTGTGTGGTTGACCTTTGAGTGAGGATATTTGGATTTCACGTAGTTGCTAATGGAACAATGTGTGAAGTATTTTGCAGTCGAGCAAGAGGAAGGATTGGACTTTTTACGTGTGGTTTGCGGAGGGGGGTGGGGACAGGGTTGTTTAGATTGAACGTGAACTTGTTTTATGGTTATTTCATGCGGTAGATTTCGAAAGTCTAGTTGTAGTAAGTTCTCAAGCTCACTTTTGAATTTATTTAACAGTAGGATTGCATTGGGCTTGATAAACTCCATGATCTGAGCTTCAACTAGTTTTGATCCAAGAGCTTTTGGGTTGGTTTTTCATAGTTAAGACTTTTATTGCTCAATTAACATTGGTACTCTGGGCTACACAGTACTTGGCTGACCCTTCAAGCCCCTTTTTTAGAGGGATCAGGACCAATTGGTAGAAAAACTAACCCCTATATGCAATCTAAACAAACATGGATTCATGTCAATGAATACAAGGTTTTAAGCAAAGCTATCCACTGTGATTTCCATCAGAAAGGTTTTGGTTTGCAAGCTTAGGCCACCACTTCAAACTAGACTTCTCAGTTAAACTTCAGGGATTGCCTACTTGCCTGCATATTGGATTGAAGTTTCTGTTAGTTTCTTTTACTCCTTATTTGATTAATTATAGCAAGAAAGCTGGCTTTAAGAATAAGAGTGCAAGCAGAGTTCTTATTATTTGTGGAATGTTAGCAGCTCCTTCCAGAACCATACGACCTCCTTCTACGACCGTGGCTCCCTATACTCACAGCCACCTCATAACATACCCCAAAATCTCTTCTGAGTATTTGCACAGAAAGAACAAATGCTGAATTGAATCTATTCTACTTCAGCAATTTAATCTCGTTTGAAATTTTCCAAGCACTGCCTTTAAAGCAATCACAGGGTGCTTAGATAAGTTGCCCTCCCCTTTCTTCAAAAACATTACTCCATCGCTACCAATCCTTCTCTGACTCAATGCGTCATAAGCTCTCTATGTGCTTTCTATCTCATTTGTAGAGTAGAGCGATATACGTCAGTAAGGTTGCCCTTCCAATGCACCGTTTTTTTTTTTTTTATCTCTAAATACGAGAAATCCCTGCTGAGAGATTAGCTTCACAAAGAGAAATGCCTTCTCAAATAATTGCTAGGATCCATTTGATTTATTATGAATCTGATTTTTTGTGAGATTTGCTGTGGTTGCCTAGCAATCATAGCATCACTCTACATATTTCTTTTTTGATCCACAACCTCACTCCTTTTCTGGCAAGTCATATTCTCCCGTGCGATATGTACATCCCTTTATATGTGCTCGTATATTGTCTGCTCAGAAATAACTTCTGCATGTAGCTTTCTCAGTTCCATACATAGACAACATGCTTCTCTGGTTGAAATAATGAACCAAAAGATTAAGAGATACTTCATTTGTTATCAGGAATAGCATGACTAATTTTGCACTTCTGAGCATATATGACAATAGTTAAGATTAAGAACTTCTGCTGCATGCTATAAAGTTGTCAGCTTGTCAGATACTTCATACAAAGACCAAACAAATAGCGGGTGATGGGATCATTCTGTCTTAATGCCCTTTTTTGCAGGAAAGAGGCCATGTAGAGAACTGTTGTAGTTAATTCATAGAATGAAGTAGAATTGCTCACTAGTAGCCAATCCACAAATCGAGAAGGGATGACCTACCCTGATGAGATTCACTTTGAGATTGCTCCAATCTATGTTATAAGATTTCTTTTTACCATTGTAGTTATTGTGTAGGATAGAGTAGAAATACTCTTTAGTAGCCATTCCACTAATGGTTGTGGTTCATGAGATTCACTTTGAGATGCATAGAACTGTTTTTTGTTTTGTTTTTGTTTTTTTTTTTTTTTTTTGTGTGGAAATTATCATGAGACTTCCAATCTTCACATAACAAACAGAGCAGTGTCCACAATATTAATAATAAGTGCCTGCATTCTTTTAGTTAGTGAGAGTCTGTGAGAAGGTGCTGTAAAAACATTACAACATCATATTCACCTATAATCTCCCAAAACAATTAGACTCTTGAAATTGACCCTGATGAGACCATGATCTCCCGCGAAACTAACAAGTTACAACGGGTACTATGCCTATCTTGTAACTAGGGAGTTACAAGGGGTACTAAGGAAGTCCCAGCATTCTTTGAGTTAGTGTGAGTCTGTGACAAGGCGCTGTAAAAACATTACAACATCATATTTGCCAATAGTCTCCCAAAACAATTGGACTATTGAAATTGACCCTGATGAGACCATTATCTCCCGCAAAACTAGAGGGTTACAAGGGGCACTAGGGATGTATGCCTATATAAGATGATTTATTTCCAATTTAACTTGAAGTTGCCAACCTCTGCAACATAAGGATTAGGCTGCGGCCCCACGATGTTGGAGCATTATGAGCTAGGACTCCCTTTTCAGCACAATCTCTGGTGTTGGTGGCATCCATCAGGGGAAGGTTGTTGATTCTACACATTGCAGCACTGGTATAGGCTTGAACCAAATAATGATGAGAGAAGATGAAATACCATGCTTTTTGGGGTGGGTTTGTACAAAGTAATGATGAGAGAAAATAATTGTTCTTTATTGCATCAGTAAAAATCTGCTGGGGGGTGAACATATCTATTCCACAATCAAGAACATCACTTAGGCCTTGGTCATTGTTTAAGACATTATCTCTTGGCTCTTGGCATCCAATTGGTTTTAAGAACAGATCTAGTGAGATATACGCTATGAAGATTGGTATTGTTTGGTAAATTAACTGAAGGAGCATTGTGTCTGGAGTCTAAATAAAATGTCTCTTAAAACCGGGGAGAGGACAAGAGATAACTGATTTTACAGCTGTAAATCTAGTTCCGGAGAATATGGTGTTGCACAATGAATATTTTTTGCCTGATAAGATATCTTAAAGTTCAAGTGACATTCTAGCCACTACATTTCATGGGGCAATAGGGGAGGTGCATATATTCACGTTATTTGTGATCCCATTGAGGGGTGGGGTGCTATTATTTATTTATTCCCGCTCCTTCCATTGTGCTAATGATGTGGCCAAAGACAGCCTGACCTTTCACCAACTGATAAGTAAGAGAATAAATATAGAGGCAAGCAAATTGATTTGAATACTAGCAAAAATGCTGACTCATGGACATGTTATGTTCACCAAGCTTGACACTAGCAAAAAGGTTAGGCTATTATTGGATTATCAAGTTCCTAGACACAGTGAAATCTGCTTGGCCATTTGAATCTTGGCGGCTACATATTTTGGGAGTATTTGAGCTTTATTCATTGCATACCATTGATACATTGTGGCTGATACTGATTCTGTTTCTTATGGGATAAACGGATACCAATTAAGGAAATGGGGCAAAGCATGTTGGTGTCCATGTCAAAAATAATTTCCGACTACACTCTTTACCTCAAAGATTCATCGCTAAAGTTGGCATCTATAGTTTTTGCCGAGTGCCAACCAAGAGTAAATTTATAATCCGTTGTGTTGGGGCCTATCCTTTCTCATGTGTTAGGTTGACAATTATATTGTAGCAGCAAACCTTTGAAAATGAATCATGGCCTAGTGAATTGCTCCAAATATTCAATTTCTAGTACAGTTTTTTAGTAATTTAATGGTTAATGAGAGGAATTAGTTAAGTGTGTTGCAAACTTCTCAAAAAGATTGTCTATAAGAAACTAAAGAGACCATCATGAGACCTAGAACGCCTCTGTGGATATAGCTTGCAATATATTATTGCGGTATTGGGATGCCAGTACTGATACATATTACCTGATATTTATATCGATAGGTGCAACTTGTAATTTGATCAGCAGTAATGTGCTGAAAAAAATTGGGAAACTATAAGGTACCATCAGAAAGACTTAAGTTTTTCTAGATCAATTTGAGACAGAGGCTGTTATATCCAACAATGGATTCTTCCCGTTCACTTCTAATCTCCACAGTAGGGGGGTGCAGTTCAACGGAAACTACTGAGTGTTAGCTTTCATGAGCACAATCAAAATTCAAATTAATAGTAGCAGAGCTGGTTGGCAAATATGGATGTCCTCAAAGTTTTGTTTGCTCCCATTTGAAAAAATGATGATCTTTTCCAACAAGCTTTATTGAAGGGCTTGTTAGGTGGCTACCTCCTTTATCTGAATCCTTCTGAATTCTGGCTTTAAATATGAGAGTTTTATCCTGTATGTACCCATGTCAATGGACCAACCACCCTAATTGCTTATGCTAAGTTTAGTTTCTTCAATCCAATAAACCTCCCTCAATTCTGTGATATAAATATAGGATCCTAGGGAATAGGGCCATAAATGAGGCTAGTTGAGCCGAGTATTACTTTTCCTAGGCTTGGTTTGTTAATTGACAAGCTTAAAATTAGTTAATAGCTCAGATTTTTAGTTTCACAAACCGAGTTCAAACTTTTAAATGGTCTATCTTGAGCTCAGCTTGAGTAGCTTGGTTTATTTTTTAGTGGAATATTTTGAGTAGTGCCTTGCTAAACCTCAGTTTTTCTTTTTTTTAACCTAAACAAGCTCATTAAATTGGCTGGGGCTTGACTTGTTAACCTTATCCGAAGTTTTCTTCACTTGTCATAGAACAGTATTGAGTCCTACTTCGGGTAGCTCAGTTCTCTTAACAACCCTGTGTGAGAACTTAATTTTGCCTAGTCAAGGTTATATATCCATAGTTAGTGGCCTAAGGGTCGGAGCATATAGCTCCCAAGCTGTAGTGCAAACCATGTATAAGCTCCTTAGTTGTTCATTTGAGGGATATAGAATAGAACACGTTACTCCTAAAGACTGATGGGCGATGGCTATGCCCTTTGTATTTGACAGTTGTAGTAGAGAGGCATTGCTAGAAAGTCCTTTCTAGACAACTACTTAGAGAAAGGTGGTATGATTTTTAATAAACTTTATAACTTGCTTCGTCTTATTTTCTTTTATTGATATCAACTTAGCCATTTAAAACAACAATCAATCGTGGCAAGAGTGTACAGAATACGTACAAGTAAGCAATGATGAAGGCTTGAGTGATCCCATTTCCTTTAACCCAAGAGTTTCAAAATACCAATCCAAAACACTGGGATTTAGTGTTTGACGGATGAAATCTCCATGCAATTGGCTGGCTTCATTCGTTTTTCGCATTTTTTAAAAATAAATTTCACTTCATTTTGCACCATGCTTAGAACATAATAACCTGACTTGTTTATGTGCAACAAATCTACGGCTGGTCTAATGAGCACGATACACCCCAAGTTTCATGAAGAACATGGGCTGCCTCTTTTTAGACAACTTAGACAAATTTGTTGAAGGATCTTGGATATAAAGTGTCATTTAAGTCAACAGACTGGGTTGCATGGCTCCTTCTTTACCCTCCTTTCTGGATCAATTGGCAAAAACCCATGGTGTAGATATTGGGTAACAGGCTGCCGGCAATTGGATTCCTCTTCAACCTCATGAGTGGGATCATATTTATAGCTTCTACTTCATCGAGGAGTCGGTACATGATGTTCCCACTTCAACCTCATAAGTTTCTAGGTTGTTGGGTGGATAACATGTCTATTTTAAGAACATCTCAGTCTACATTGTACCTATATTATGTTGAATGTTAAATGTTGAATGAACTGAATTCCTAAGTGGATTCCCTCCGTCTTTTCATCTGATTTCTCCTTCATTTTCCTTCTCTTATATCTTTCTCTTCTGTATTCTGCCTAAAATAGCATTGTGAGCTTTTCTTGATCTAAAGTCCTCACAGCAGGTTGTAGCCTTAGCCTAGAATTGAGGTTTCCTTAATACGTTATCTGCTTGTCATCAGCATTACAAAATTTGTGCCTATTTGAAATTCTACATTGAAGTGAAATTTGATACATTCCTTAACCTTTAACTGCTTGAATAATGCGGAGAGCTTGATTTTCAATATGTAGAGATAAGGTGAGAATGCATTACCTGCCCTATACCCCTTTTTATCTCTGAAGAAACCAGACAATTCTTTGTTTATTGCAATGGACAAATCTCATGGTGAAGTCCAAGCCACCTTAATCTGCTCTAGAAAATGTTTGTGCGATGATAAATCTTTCAAAAAAGAAGCAAAAAAAAAAAAAAGAGAGATGAATCTAGCTGAAATCTATCCTCCATTCCTATCAAAGCTGCATGGTATTGACAATAATCACCGGTCATTCACTTGCATGTGCAACAGCCCTGTAGTCCATGTCAATATCTTTCAAACAAATTTATAAAATGTGCAACGGGAATTACAGTCCTAAAATTAACTGCAAATTTGGGGCTATCACAATTTCATATTGTGATTGCCGTAAAATCGACATTACGGTATTGGGCAATCTTCCTATAAGGAACTTTTCAAGGCTTTAACCAAATAACCACTTTTCCCTCTACAGTTTGCATGTTTGCTTTTAAAAAGTGAACATGGTGCCTATAGACCTGTCACATATAAGAGGGTATGCTTCTTGAAAAAAAATGAGCACAGTGCTTTGGGATTTCTGCATCTTTTGCATCACATATTGCATTTTTTAAAAAAATTTCTGATACAATTACCAGCTCACATAATCTGCCTCTTTGTTCATCAGTTACTAGAGGACTTCTAGTTTGCATTTCAATCTCTTTGATGCATGTGCTTGTAGTGTCCCTTTGTTGCTTTTTTTTTTTCTTTATTTTTTTTCGGGGGGTGGGGGGTGGGGGCGTTGTCTATTGGTGCTCAACTATAAAATCAACTATCATATGAGCTCCCAGCAGTTCATTTATTTGACCATTGACTAGGACATAAGGGATACAAAAAAGGGTGGCCCCTCCATTGTCCTATATCCCCCCCCCCCTCTTACTGGATTTGAGCTTGAGACCTCTTTTGCTGAGAACTTCAAATTTAACCATTGTAAAGACTAACAAAAAAGTGTACATTTTTCTTTTTAGATTAAATCCCCTCTCCTCAATGTTCAGGTTACTGTTGCTGTTTGTTCCTATTTTTCTTTTTATACTTGTATTTCTGACGCCTATTTTGGTATGCTCATGCAGAGGTAATGGAGACAGAAGGTTTCAAACAATTGGAAGTGAATTGTCCCTCATTGATACCTGAACTACTTGACACAGTGGTGTCGGTGGATGAGAATCCTGGGCCATTGAGCAGGAAGAGGAGTGGCAGCAGCATCTTTGGTCTTGATCTAGCTCCCGACGGAGCACCAGCCCAACCGTCTGATCCCAATGATGGCAGGCGCATTCGAGGACGGTTATAATCCCCCCTTTTAAAAATGGAAAAAACCCTAGCTGCCTTTCGGAGGAGAGATGAGGAAATAGTGCTATTAGCAATGTACAGTGAAGGTTATGCAGAGTAACATTCTATGATGTGATGTCTATCTATCCGTATACTCAACAGGTTCGCCCTTCATTCCCAAAAGTCTCCTCTTGGCCCCCATGCATTGCTTCTTCATTGTTTCCTTTGTAGAAGTTTCGAACAGAATCTGGAGATTGGGAAGGACAACTGATATTGAAGTAACGTAATTTCTCAACTTGGCAACCTTCTTTTTACTGTTGGGTCTCGTTTGGCTGGTGTAAATTGGCTAAAGGAGTTTCACTTGTCTAAAAGAAGTGGGGATTAACAAAGGGACGACGTGTTCCTTTTGATTGCTCTATTGTGAATAGAGGATGTTAGAGGTTCTACCTATAGGGTATGCTCCTTACTTTACAGGGAAGCAATGTTGTTTTTAAAGTCATATTTCTTTGAAAGTAGTAGTGTAAGTCCCCTGAGATGGATTTAGTATTTGCTCGAGGATAAAGAAGTTTGTGAACCAAACAAAAAATAGTCAAACTTACTATGAGACGCATGTCCCATGAAGCTTTTGGAAAGTAATCATATGGGCAAGTGCAGATGGTAATAACAACTTCAAATGCTATTATTGTGTTTATGGACACAAATTTGATTTATACTGTTCTGTATATGGTTTTGTCCAATGCATGGTATTTGGTCTATGCCTACTGAGTGAGGAGGGAGATTCTTTGTTAAGTAAAGGTTCTGGAAACAACCACTTGAGGATGTATGTAATCTTTTGTTACCTTGATTTTATCATGTATAAATGTGTTTCTTCTTGGACCATCAACCAGGCTTTTCTATCTAGCCTTTCTTTGCCATACTATGAGTTCTTTTTTTCTCAGTTACAAAAAATTGTTGTTGAAGAAAATCTCATGGTGATTTGCAGGAGAAATAAGGACTGTCACATTTTCCCTATCATATTGCTAGAAGAAGAAATTTTTCTAGGGAAAACGCAGTTTGGTTGCTAATAGGCAATAAACTGGAATATTTAAGGTGCTTTTTCGGGTGGTATATGTGGTGGTGGATTGGTTGTGGTGAGGGCTGAGGTGGTGGATCCAATTACCCTTGGATCATGAGATTGGACTGTTATTTAATTTTTTTTTATTATATTTTAGAGTTATAACCGTTTACTCATTTGCATCGGAGACGTGCTACGAGGAAAATACGTGCATGCATGCTTATTGAAGGAGAGCCTGTCCGCGTGCATAAAAAGATACATGCGTATGGAATGGTTACGTTAATTAGGTAGCACATACTATCCCAGTTCCCAACCCTCTGATATTCTACATGCATTTGGAGCCTCTTCTTCTTCCTCAGTTCCTCAACAAGCCATTCTGCCATTAAAAGCCAAGTAAAAATGCTGCAGAAACTCAGAGAGAGGGAGAGAGAAAGAGAGAGAGAGAGATGGAGAGCAAAGAGGAAGGTGGAGATGCTGTATGCTATTTCCAGATGCCAGTTCACTATCCAAGGTACACGAAGGAGGACTACAAGAAGATGCCAGAGACATTGGTTGACAGGCTTCTTGCTGAGTATGGTCTCTCTGTAAATGGCGACCTCTCTTTTAAAAGAGACTTTGCTATGTCCACTTTCCTCTGGCCTGCCGGTGCCTCAGTTCATAGCACCCCTGTAACTCCAAGTCGTCCTCTCCATTGATGATCTTCACATCTGAAAACATCTGGAATTTTTCATGCATATTACATATAATAATGTGCTTTTCATGTCTCAAGAGGAGGTACATGCATCTTACTACGTAATGTGTAGGTCCTTGCACTGCTGGTGATAGTCAAATAAATCGTACTCAGCTTAATTTGGGTAATTGGATAGCAATATATATTTATGTTTGAAATTTTGATTTAAAATTGAGAGTATGACTTCAACTGTAACGTGAATACCCATAAGATAAAGTCCCTAAACAAAAGCACTAAAAAAAATAAATGATGATTCTCAAACTAAGCATAATACATGTCATTTGTAAATCTTACACTAAATGAACGGGTCATGTAGTGATTTATTCGAATTCAATGCAAAGATTCGGTCAAGCAAATTATTGGAGCGACACAAGAGCGACAATTAATGGGCATTTGAAGGGTGCTAATGCACATTTAAGACTGTGTTGGTTGGCCTAAGGCATGCCCATGTGCCATTTAAGACCCGGTGCAGTACCGTGTGCTGAGATAAAGTATCTTGATATGATTTTATGATAACTCTTCTAAGACCATTCAAGATAATTGAAGTTGCATAAAGAGAGAGAATAGAAAAAAGAGAAGAATGGGGAGTTTTCGATATTCAGTTGAGATCTTATCCGACTTTCATCATTTACTAAGCTCGAGTTGGTTTTCTAGCATTTGTCATAAGATACATTACCAATTGATAGCTTCTTTTTTCACTATATTTTACTTTTGTAGGTTATTAGATATATTTATATTATATTTAACCAGTTATTTATACAGTTGTTGTAAAAAACTCTCAGAAGTAATTATTTGTAACCTAATAAATATAGTGGATATTATTTAAAGATTGTCTTTTGATTTTTTCATTGGTTGAGTGGGGTATTTTTTATCTTTTTAAATGAATCATAAAAATTTAGATTTATTTTGTTGTGCCGTATATACATGTTTTGAATCATAATGTACCGCCCAACACACGAACTCTATTTCAAGGAGGCCGTAGGCTTTGCTACGACTCAACTCCTCAAACGTTTAAATCAACATGGCTAGAGTCATTCAAAATATCAGCATTTTTAGGTTGTTTTTCATTTTTCAACCCTTTTCAAATGAATTGAAAATTTTTCTTTCTACGAAACACAAATGGATATATCCAACACAAAGAAAACTTGTCTTTAGAGATAACCAATTTTGTCACTATTAGCTTAAAATTCATCACCTAAGTATTTGGTAACACAAAAAAACTATATATTATTATGATATAACTAAAAGCCTGTCATTAAGAACTTCAAAAATAAACACGAACTTTGCCACTAAAGAGATCTTTTAGTGACCAAATAGGAGCAACACTAGACATACTCTAAAGTGACAAAAAATAGTGTCACCAAAGAGTATACTTTAGATACAAAAAACCAGGACCTGAAAGCTACTCAAACTTGGTCACAAAATCATATTATTGGTGGTGATTTTTTTGCACTAATATCACTACTTTTAGACGAAAAATTGTCACTAAAATCAAGGCAACTGCATCACTGAATCATATATTTTTGGCCAGTTTTTCATCATTGCATTAATAGTTTTGCCTGCTACTTGCATCTGAAAATATAATCACAATAATATGATTCTAATTGACAAAACGCCCACAATATAAATGATGATGAAGTAGAAATCATCTAACAATCCTATAACAATTCGACAATGCTTGAAAAATTCAAAGACAAAATGTTCAGTAATAATCCAAACAGTTTAAGAAGCTCAATTCCCTTCCTTGTCATTTACAAAATGAAACTGTAAGATCTCCAATTGACCATATCCATTATCACCATTCTTTAAGCTAATCAAGCACTTCTCCATGTCAAGCAATGTACGTGAAAGAGGACTTTTCGTCCCAAATAGTATAATATGATTTTGACCCCGTAATAAATTAGCAAAAGTAGTACAAATCAAATATTCAATACACGTAAAGAATATTTATATTTAGATGATACGAACAATACAAGTATAAAAATAAAGCAATAATAATAATAAAAAGATAATTTTTTTGATGACGAAGGAAAAACTCGATACCCATGGTAATCGAGAAAAATCAACCGGGCTTCAACGACCAGGAAAGAAATACACTCTGAAAATTAACTTACAAATCGGGTAATAATGACGCGCTAACTTATCCGACTTACTCCCGTCTTGTAATCCCTATCAAGAAACCCCTTAGATTTGTTCACGACAATAGAACCGGACGCCTTCCGGTCTTCACGTCAATCTTCCCTCTCGTGCCACTTGAATTTGTCAAACACGACCAGATCTCCTTCTTCAACTTACCGATAACACCAACAAAGGTAGAAGGGTAGAGGTGATAGATTGATAAAGAGAAAGTAGTAAGAAAATCCGTTAGAGCATGAGACACAGCGTAGTAGTTTCGATTTTCTCAATTTAGAGCAAGATTAAAGAGTGAAAAATAAGTTTTTCTCAAATGGGACGGATCCAAAATGCATCAATCTAATGTACGAGCAACTGATTATATGTGTATATTTATAGATGGTTCGAAAAACGCATTCAAAAAAATTACCCGTTGCCGCAGCGCTCGAGTGCGATTGAGCATGTGGCGAGCGCACGTAGGGTTTCACGTGAAACCCTCGGCGCGCTCGAGCGGGGAGGAGGCGTGCAGCGAGCGAGAGGTTTCTGGATTTTGGGTTTGAGCTTGTGGCGAGCACACAGCAAGCGCAGGGTTTTGGAATTTTGGGCTTAACCTCGCGACGAGCACACGGCGAGCCAAGGGTTTCTAGATTTTGGGCTCGAGCTAACGGCAAGCGCAGTATTCCTGAAAGCCGAAATGGACAGGTACGAAAATATGTTTTGACGAAACACAACCCAACATCAACACACGATTACATAGGGTCACGGAATATGACAATCATAAAAATTACCTTAACAATCTCCCCCTTTGACAATTCCGTGACAAAACATAAAAAAATACAAGTGAAGTACGGGTTCAGACACTACCGAGATAAAACCCATGTATATGAAAATCTACTCCTAGTGAAAGAAGAAAAGAAATAGACGTAACCATAAAACTCTATACGAGAGCTTCTGTGTCAATGCTGTGACTACCGTGTCTGATACCATAGCAATGTTGCCTGATCAAACATGATTAGTACAAACAGATATAATACAAGATAATATAATATAACGATAAGAATAGTACAAAGCCATAAAAATAGTATAAAGGCAAGCATCACAGAAATCCAAGAAGAACTCCCCCTAATAAAAATAACATCTCCCCCTATCAAGATCAATTTCCCCTAAGGAAGCAATCTACTCCCTCTTTTTATCACGAATTACCAAAGGGTAATAGAGCTCACTCTTCTTGATCCATAATTTTTTACCACATTTGATGGTGCTGTTTAAATTTATCAATTGATCATTTAGGTGTTGGATGTGAAGAATGAGATGCCCTATCTTAGAGTTTTGCCAAGACTTATTTTGTCATAATGATACCAGACAATGGGGACGAATATGGCCAATGATTCCACATCGATAACATATTGGAACAAATTTAGCATCGCTGTTAGAAGTGCATATTGGCTTCCTAGTGCATTTCAGACCAAAACGTTTCATACTTGTGAAGTTTTGAGGTTCTTGTGTATTAGCACTCTTCTTTGGAGAACTCTGGACAATTGGTCAACATGAGCAAACGAGAGATTGTTTTGCCTTGTGAGGGACGTAGGTTGGACAAATATAGTTTTAGAATTACAGTGGCTTTTAAGTCATTTTCAGAGTAACCCAACCCAATTCTATTTCCTCTTATTTTTTCTAAACTGAACATACGGTCCAATTTTTGAAGCCATTTAAAAATTGTTTCAAGTCATTTTGAGCAGCCTTTAGATCCGATTCAAAAGTTATGATTTTTTTAATAAAAGAACTTTTCATATTCACAACTTCTTGAACTTTTGTGTCTAACTCGGATGCTAGAACTAATTTTTCTTTTTTCATTTTAGTCAGTTTGTGATTTAGTGACACATTTGTTTTCTTAATTTGAAGGCATTCTTTAAATAATTTGTAATAAGTATCCTGAATGTCATACAGTTCAAATTCTGACTCGTTCTCAGAGTTATCGGATAGCTTAAAACTTGCTTCTAAGCGATCATCATTTTCATACATTGAAGTCATAAATGACATGTACTTGATAGGCCCATCCTCAAAGCATTTTTCAGCCTCTTCTTCTTCGTCATCGTTCAGGGTAACATTAGTTTTATAGGCTTGGCCTTATTAACGTTTAAGGTTTAGGCATTCAGCACAATAATGATCAAAACCTTTACACTCGTGGCATTGAACACTTTGGGTATTTTTAGATTTGGATTCTTTAAATTCACGTCGGTCTTTCTTTTCAAATTTAAGAGATCTTTTTAAATCCGTATTTAATTTGTCTGAAGAAGATTTATTATTCTTCAAGAATTTTTTAAAATTCTTAACAAATAAGAAAAAATCGTCATCGTTACATGATTCTTCATCGAAGTTCCTATTTCTCTCTTCCCAAACTGATTTTAGAGCAATCAATTTTTGCTTCCTTAACTGTAGAAGTGTGTGCTCATAAGTTTAGAGGGATCTTACAAGTTCTTCGATCTTCATTTTATCAAGATCTTTATTTTTTTCGATAGCGGTGACCTTAGGTCGAAATCGTTTAGGGAGAGATCTAAGAACTTTTCTAACAATTCTATTTTTAGGGATTCGTTCTCCTAATTTAAACGTAAAATTTATAATATTATTTAATTGCGCATAGAGCTCATCGAACGTTTCATCATCTTTCATATGGATTTATTCAAATCTGGTCGTTAGCATTTGCAAATTTAAATTTTTTACAAATTTGGTTCCTTCATGAGTTATTTCAAATATTTTCCACGCGTCTTTTGTAATCTCACATATAAATATGCGTTTGAACTTTTTGGGAGATATAGTCATATATGTAATCCATTATTATTCCAATTATACAAATCAAGTTCTTATTTTGATCACAAATATAGAACTTTTGGTTCATTACCACTTTTGGGTGGAGTCCACCCGGTTTGAGTACTAGCCCACACGCATTCATCCATCGATTTGAGAAAAGTTCTCATCCGAACATTCCGATAGGCATAGTTGCTCCCATCAAAGAAGGAAGATACGGAAAGCGATCCACTTATATACATCTAAATTGAGGCTCGTAGATTGAGGTAAGGCTCTGATACCAATTAAAAGAGGACTTTTCATCCCAAATAGCACAATAAGGTTTCGACCCCGTAATAAATTAGCGAAAACAGTGTAAAATTGAATATTCAATACACGTAAAAAATATTTGTATCTAAATGATACGAGTAATATGAATATAAAAATAAAGTAATAGTAATAATAAAAAGATAATCTTTTTGATGACGAAGAGAGAACTCGATACCCACGGTAATCGAGAAAAATCTTCTGGGTTTCAACGGCCATGAAAGAAATGCACTATAAAAATTAACTTACAGATTAGGTGGTAACGACACACTAACCTAACCGACTTACTCCCGTCTTATAATCCCTACCAATAAACTCCTTAGATTTATCCACGGCAGCGGAACCGGACGCCTTCCGGTCTTCACGTTAATCTTTCCTCTCATGCCACTTAAATTTGCCAAACACGATCGGATCCCCTTCTTTAAGATACTGACGTCACCAACGAAGGTAGAAGGGTAGAGGTGATAGATTGATAAAGAGAAAGTGGTGAGAAAATCCGTTAGAGTATGAGACACAACGTAATAGTTTCGATTTTCTCAATTTAGAGTAAGATTAAAGAGTGGGAAATAAGTTTCTCTCCAGTAGGACGGCTCCAAAATGCATCAATCCAATGTACAGGCAATTGATTATAGGTGTGTATTTATAGAGGGTTTAAAAAACGTATTCAAAAAAATTGCCCGTTGCTGCAGCGCTCGAACTGGGAGGAGGCGCACAGCAAGCGGGGGGTTTTTGGATTTTAGGTTCGAGCTCGTGGCGAGCACGCGGCGAGCGCAAGGCTTCGAGATTTTGGACTCGAGCTCGCGGTGAGCACACGGCGAGCGGGGGGTTTCTAGATTTTGGACTCGAGCTCACGGCAGGCGCAATATTTCTGAATGTCGGAACGGACAGGTACGAAAATATGTTTCAATGAAACACAACTCGACATCGACACACAATTATATGGGATCATAGAATATGACAATCATAAAAATTACCCTAACAATCTGCAACTCAAAGAGTAGTAATGGTGATAATTTATCGATGACAATTAACAGTATCATAACACTCGAGTTTAGTTAATAACATCAAACCTTAAGTTATTAAGGGGTACATGTCAACTATTGATTGCAAGACCAACTGACTTGGCTCTTTTTTTTTAACGATGATAAGTTTATTCAGTGATACAATCAAATGTTAGAGAGATAACATTTGATTACAAGTTGCTTCTTCTCTCTTGACTGAAATCTTGGAGGACGGAAAATAACACGAAAACTTGCATGATGAGAACTCATAATTTCATTTTGAATTTGGCTAGTCTTTTCCACCAATGGATGCATCATCTTAGAATTTGATGTTGGAGTTGATTCCTAACACAATAAAATGATGTCCATAGAAACCATAAATCTAAAAGTTTATATATACATGAAGCATGATATTTTTTCCATAAATTGCATCACAATTGAAGATCCTAATAGTGTTGGTTGCCTTTCATTGACCAATGTTAGAGGCAAGATCTGTATAATAAAGAATTCACAAGTCATTAAGATTGGTAATGAATGAGGATATATTTGCACAAAAGAGCAGAAAAGAAAACAACTTAAGTGGTGGCACCTATGATAATTTATTAATTTTAATTCAATAATTCATACATTATATATAAGTTGTGAAATTTGTATTACAGATAATTCTTTTTCAAATAAGGGTTGTATTACAGAGTGCATATCGGCCTTTAACTAGATGAGTTATTTAGTACGATATTTGACTTCTTAGTGATTTAGAAATTCACCCAAATGTCGCTGCACTTAAGTCAAAATATATGCATTTATTTCGTTTTCTAAACCTATAAGTGTTTTAGTATGAACATTTTATATGCCGTTCTTACAACCATTAATTGGCCGATAGCCTTCTTCCATCCCATTAGATAGGAATATTTGTAGCCAATAACAATGGTAAAGTCTCCATTGTTGTGAGGTTATCAACACCATTTGCTTTAATTTAAATTTTATGTAATTCTAAAAGTCTATAATATACATTTTTGCACACATCATTAACTCATCTTCCTTTTTTTACTTCTCTTTTCTATCACAAAAGTCTCAAACATTATATTGGTTCTACTGCTTCTTGCAGAGATGAGGCACTCCATTGTCATAATATTTCAAAGTGGGTGAAAACCAGAAAGAAGAAAGTATTAGAAAATGATAGCAAAAAGGATATCATATATTAACAACGAACTCGATCAAATGATCAACAATATAATATTTTTTTTTATATTTTACTTGTATTAATTTCATCAGGTGAGATAATTTATTGCTATCTACTATTGAAGCATACAATAGGCCACGTTTATTCCCTAAAATCTGAATACTTATAAACAATAAATCTGAATACATACTTATTATTTTGTAATTTAAAATTAATTTTTCTCTCTTCTTCATTGTTCTCTTGAATTAATGAGAGTTGTAGAAAGTAGTCATCAAAGTTGAAGGCAATTTTTATATTCTATAAAAATTAAATGGGAAGGGCAGAAAAGTAACCCCCTATTATTGGCAATTTATATGATATAAATAACCATAAATGCGAAATAAATGATCGCGTACTAGCCTTCCGTCATTTGTCATGTTCTGTTTTTCGATTTTTGGATTCATCCGGTTTTGAGTTTTTGAACACTGTTTTCCTCCCCTTAGATGGCGTATTGTAGAAAATTGTGCCCGGGGACAAAATTAATTTTCATTATTTATAAGACAATTCCTTCAATTGCCTTCAAGGACTATTACCAACGAAATGGTGAAATGAAGATTGATTAACACAGTAAATAGAGAGTTATCAGTAATTCATGGGCCACTTAATGCTTCAGCAATTGTAGGAACGGGTGAAGGAATTCCAACGACCTTCATCAACGGATGAAATTGAAGCGTCAACATTCTCCCACTTGGTCCATATTTTACTTGATGTGATAACCAAACTCATCAATCCTCAACCTTAAGAAATAAATATATGAATTATGACGATAAGTCCTCTAATAATGAATAATATCTTCCGTGTATTATAATATATTACATTTTTTAAGATATACCCGTATCCGGTAACGTTATTTTGTGAATAAACATTATATTTATTTTTTATCCAACAATTAATGACATTC
>JAODPA010091797.1:0-23387 GCA_025585075.1 Nepenthes mirabilis | reverse complement strand
AACAGTATAGAGCATTGTTTTCAGTTTTACGATGCATCCACAAAGTTTATAGTTTTTGTTTTACAGCCTATAGTTATATGATTTATGAAGCATGCCTTTACAGTTTCCCTTTCAGATGATGTTGATTGAACATGATGATTTTTGCATAGTTATATGATCGTTTTGGCATGATCATTTTACAGTTCATATGCATGTACCTTACTGGGCCTCGGCTCACTGTTTTAGTGTTTTTCCCCCTTCCAGATGAGACAGTAGAGCTTTTGCCCGACGAACAGGAGTAGACCAGGGAAAAGCTTCTGAAGGCTTTTTGAGGACTTAGAGCATTGTGAAGCCAATTTTTGAAGAGCTTGTGGGTGCAATGACCTAGCTAGAAATGTGATCTTGAATACTGATTCCACGTTTATTGATGTTATAGAACTTGTGAATTTTTGTAAAGAAAGCTCATGATATGTATGATAGTAAAAGAGAATATGCTATGCTTCTGCAGGTTGTAGTGTACTTCCGCTATACTCTGGATTTCTTATGCAGGTCCTAGATGGCATCTCGTTATTTATCTGTTAGAATAGTAATTGCTTTGATGGATATGTGCCATGGATGGCACATAGGATCCTGTGAATGATTGTTGTAGGAATTGTGAATTATGGATAGTTGTGTGCTTGTTATGGATGAATATTACAGGTTTGTATTTTTGGGTTTTCATCCAGTTACAAAGGAGACTCTGCCGAAATTTCTGCAGGAGTCTTGCCTTAATTAGACCGTTAATTATGTTATCCGTTTGACGGAAGCTTTTAAGGAAAAAAAAAATCCGTTCCGTCACATGAGCCGCATGAAATCTGCTAGAGCGGCCCATGTAGGTATATTGCTTTTAGGATTAATCATGGGAGGTCATTTCAAACCCCATGAGCGCCAGAGAAAGGAGAGAGAAGATGAAAGATTTGCCAACCGTTTGAAGTTCGAATCATGGTCCACTCTTCACCAACTTTGGGTATATTGTTCTAACTCTTGTCGCAAAACTTCTTACCGGTTGTTTCCATTCCTTTGGCACCCATATTCGTTCATCTCTCGAGTTGTTCACGCAGAGATGTTGCACAACCAAAATATTTAGAGTTATTAATAACCAAATCTTTCACTTTGAAGGATTCTATAACCAAGGTATTTATCATTATTGGTGACTGGACATCATACCCATCGTGTGATATGAACAAGTTAACTTGAGAATATTATTGGTAACCGAAATTCACACTTGTAGTGTACTATATAACCGAGCTACCAGGGGTCATTTGTAATCATATCTCATACATAGTGAAAATATTTTGGATGCAAGTTCCAATGATTTTTGTTAGCTAAGATGAGCTTTCCATATAAAATATATTTTTATTATATTTATGTATGTGGTTCTATGCTATGATTACTTCCTCATGAATTCACATAAATGGGTAGTGAATTTGATCATGGTTAGAGAGTTTTCTTAGCTTCCCGTTGATAGAATTTGGTGTACCGCCCAACAGTAAACACTTGGACTGGGAGATAGGTTTGAGAGCATCTATGTTGGCGCATTTTCCAGGTACAAGTGCAGGATGTGGAGTCCAATCAGAGAAAAACTTAGTGTTAAATTCTTTGTTCTTTTCCCACTATTTATCATCTGTTGTGCACATTTATTTACCACATTTGCCATCAATTATAGTGTCACCTTTATTAACATTACTTTAAAGAGACCTTCCAATTGATGCCCCTCTAAGATACGTGAGAAATTCACTAGGAAAACAATTATTTCTAAGAAAGTTCATATAAATCTTGTCCTTCAAAAGTCATGCCAACAAGTCCATGTGTGAAGAACAATTGACCAATAGGCCTCATACTTTCAGTGGTTCGAACTACAATGAAAGGATAGAATGGCACTCTAGCTTCAATTTGTTGATTATGATCTCTAGATCATGGCGGCAGAAAGACCTTTCATCCCAACTAAGGACATTGAAAATGGTAACAAACCAAAACTCAATCCAAACAGGGTTCCACTAAAAGAATGTTACCTTGAAGCTCAACATTGAAACAACCAACCAATTGCATTGTGCATTATACCTCAACGAAGATCATCTAGATCTCCAATTGTGAAATTGTGAAAGAGATTTGAGATAAATTAGCAGTAAACTTTGAGATTACTAGTCAAGTTAAGGAAATTTGAATCTCAAAGCTCACACTCCTAAGAACGGTTTAAAAAGGAATTCATGAAACTATTAAGATTTTACACATTATTGATGACATTAAGCTGCACCAAGAGACCTACAAAAATGGAGGACAAGTGCAACAGATCTGTGCTTTAAGCCTAGATCACTATAAATATAAGTAACAACAATTTAATGGAGTCAATAACTTGGAAGATATGATAATTCTTGCCAAAAAGTACTATGGAGCCTCAAATGTCTTGCCTGCCATTCCAAGGTAGTTGTACTGATAAAGCATATAATAAATTGATATCAAGAGGACAAGTTGAATGGGAAAGAAAGACAAAGATATTGAGAGGACGAACAAGCAAATATGTTAAAGAGTATACAGATAAAAATGGGATTGTTGCAACCATAGATAAGGAGTTAAAATAGAATGTAGTGAGTGTGAAAAGAATTAGAAATAAATCATATCCAATAAGATGTTGTTGGGAGAAGAAACAATTGCAATCATTAGGACACAAGCACCCAAGTGAAGTTGAGGGAACGGATGAAAGCAAAATTTTGTAGGGATCACATAGATTGAAATGGTTTTTCTAAGAGAGGATCTAAATGGTCGTGTTGGAAATGATACAAATGGATGCAATTCATGGAGGATATGGTTTTGAGAAAAGAAAAAAGGCATCATGAATTTTTCTGTAAATAATGATATTATGGTTGCTCACACATTCTTCAAGTAGAGGAGGAGCAATAGATCAACTATAAGAGCAGCTCATTAAATTCATGTTGGCAGCTAAATCATGAGGGAAAAAGACATGGTTTTGGATATGAAGGTATTATTGTTGAAGAATAATATGGAGGAACTTAAAGGGTGGCGAGCAAAATTTTCTTCAGAGAAAGAAGCCAAATAAGGGTGCATGGAACCTCAATGGAATATTAGTAAGACATAGGATGGGATGGCTAATGCATCCAGAGAGGGGCTAAGGAAGTCGTAAGGAAAACACAAGGGTGTGTACAGTAATAAATGGAAACTTGATAGTGGTGCAAAGAGGCGCAAGAGAAAGTGAAACCAAAGAAGCAATGATTGTGTTGTAGCTTAAGATGATGAGAATTCAGACAGTTCGAAATGTGCTAAAGACAAAGCAAAGAAGGTAGTAAGCGAGGCAATATATGGGACTATGGAGATCAACTTAAACCAGATGACAACTGAAGGATTATTGGGATTGGGCTCCTTGAGAATGAAACATTAAAGAAAGATCAAGGAGTTATTGTCTTTTAAGAAATTTAGTGACTCTTAAGCGAATATAAATCACTCTTTTTATTAGAAAATAAAAATAAAATAAGTAAAAGAAGTATTAAAGACAATGATGACATCCCAACATAACTTTGCAAGAATATAATTTTATGCAGAATACCATAGTGACAAAGGAGCACATCTACATCCATTGAATGAGCAAAAAGAGGAGTTTCAATATTGAGCCTGTTACAGCAGTATTAAGTTTAGGAGTCAAAATCTGAAGTCAGTTAAAAACACAATTGCAAAAATCAAGGTGAGATACAAGTGTATCATACCTAAGAATTCATTCCAAGCAGGACTATTGTTGAAGCAAACTATTAAGGAGATTAGGCAATTTAAGGTCCTTTATATGGAGTTAATTGATTAGGAGAAGGAATATTATTTCGCTCCAAGGGCAGTCCTTTAAAGACTTCTGAAGAACAAAAGTATCTTATATTGCATACATCCCAAATATATATATATATAATAGATCAGTGATATGTGCTAGGGCACTTGCGGGAGGCCAACATTTTTCTCCAAAGGATCAGCTTATATTGAGCCCCCACATTTTTTTCCTGGACCATGGATAAACAAAGGCATGCCCGTAATAATGTGCCTGGATAAATACTATCTGCAAGTAACAAGTATAGGTGAATAAGAAAAGGAAAGTATTCATGCTAAGTTAAAACCACAGAGAGAGATTCTGCAAGCCAAATGTTTCAGAATTAGCAGAACTAAGAAATAGAAGGAAAGCAAGCTTATTTTAATAGAGTAATGGATGAGAGGTAGTTGATGATATAGATAGAAAGCCTACCAAATATTGACATTTCAAGAATCTTTGGACAATGGCTCAAAAAGATGAGACAGTTGATAAAGATGTTTCTAATCGAATCAAAGCAAATTAGATGAAATTACTTACCAAAAAAAGTTGATGAAATTAAAGAATGTTCCAAGGATCTTATGCGATCATAAAATTCTGCTCAAGCTTATTGGCAAGAACTATAAAGTGGATATAAAGTTGGCTATCTCGTATGCGGAGAAATACTAGGTAAAGTATCAATATATCCAAAAAGAGAGAGTATAGGATAAGCTAATGTAGGTGCATGATCATGTTAGGAAGGAATAGATTTTTTAAATTGTGAAGGGAAGAAAAGTCATAGTGGTGCCAGTGCAAGACAATGCAAGACACATTCAAGCGACTTCGTCATGGGAGGTAAAACTTTCTAATGAACCCTTAGGGAAATGGGATAGGATAAATGAAGCTCCATGTAAAAAGGGCATAGACATACCAAACAAAAGTTAAACAAAAAGCATAAATCATGATCTCACATTGTTGGAGATATCAAATAGAACAGCCTACAAGAAACTAAATGAGGCAAAAAAATTCTCTCCTGGGATTGTGTTCTCACTCATGATATTGAGAGAGAGATGGGGAAGGCTGTTTTATTTTGTTGTTTATACATGACATTGAAATAATATTATACATGTTCCATCATGGTTTCTCTCATCTGATAAGTCTTATAGAGCCCATTGACTCCACCAGAAAAAAAAAAGACAAGGCTAACCAAAAAAGCAGAAGGAAGTAGTTGAAAATATAAAGGAATTAATCAATGATGAATTCTAGCTGCTCATAACAAATGAAGAGAGTTGACATGGCAGTCAAAACAAAGCTAGACAGAGGCTATATTTTGGCTCCGTTCCAGATTGATGAGAAATTGTTTTCCACACATCACTAAACTATTTTTGCAAATCAGTGTTTGGTTATTCCTTTTGTAATGAGTGAGGATATTAGGTTAGGGGTATCACATAATTGTACAACAAAGTCTTATAAATAAATGTTTAGTGCTCGTTAAGTAATTAAGCCTCTTCTCCCAACTCTCAATTTCTCTCCACTCTCTCTTCTCTCATTCAACATGGTTGGGAAGAAAGGAAAAGAAAAAAAAAAGAATCAACCATGTTAACATCACCACCGCTGTGAATAAACCTATTTCATAAAATCTTAGATCTACAGCCAACCACAAAGCCATTTAGAGATTTAATACTGCCACAGCAATTGTTATTAGGGCAACAACTCCCAGCAGGCACCAGCCACCCCACATGATGCCAAACACAGCTTCTCAACTGTCATGGAAGCCCACACGCTTCCTGGGCAAGGTTTTTCGGACCCTGCAGTTCTATTCTTCCTCTCTAGTCAGTCATTCTCTATTGTTTGGATGTGTTTCCAATCTATATTTCTCCCATAAATTATTATTATAAGTTTAAACCCTAAGCAGGGGTTAATTTGACAATGACAAAAGCAGAGTGTTGCCTCATATAAACAATTATTATCTGTTCTCCTGTGAAACCTATGAGTGCTGGAGACTACACATTATGCTTGTGTTTGTTTAATAGTATTTAGGTACTTCTAAGCAGATGGGAACGTATATTGACAGTTCTAGGGCTCTTATTGACACAGCAACTATTGGAATGGCAACACCAATTGTTGTTCCCAATTTTTTGGTACTCTGAAAAATACAGTAGCCAAACCAACAACTGCTATTCAGGAAGGTTTTAGAGTTTGGATTTTGAAATATTGTCTCTTTGAAGAACTTCCTACAGTTGTCTCCTACTGATAATAAATTGTGAAAGCATGCTTATGGTCAATCGTTGAGCTCGTCAAGGCAGCTATTCATAATGAATTGCAGCATCTATTCTTGATATATTGGCCTTGTAAATCGGTTTAGTCTACTGCCAATGATATGTACACCAGTGGTGTCGCTTGCATATATGAGGCAATTAATGATTTGAATAGCTTACAGCCTGATGATCGCAGATTGACAGGAATATTTGGAGAGATTAGGAAGCTGAAGGCTGAGTTTAATGAGATACTTCCACTCAGCACTGAAATCTACACTTTCTAGACACAACGACAAGCAACTTTTGATCATTCACCCATTCCAATGCACTTCCTTCTGAGTAATAGTCTATTTGTATCCATATTATTTGTAGTCCAACACTCCCAACACTTAATGAGGCATTCTCTCTAGTCAAGCATGCTAGCCATCATTCTAGTGTCATACAACCATATATTGACCAATCAACTTTTACGTCACATTCTATTGGCTATGATGATCTCATGAAGGTTATGGTGATATAGGTTGTTTTAGTTATATTGACCAACCAACTTTTATGACACATTCTATGGGCCATGATGATCTCATGAAGGTTATGGTGATATAGGTCGTTTTAGTGGCAAGCATAATGGTGACTGCAACACTCGACGTTTCTTTTGCAGCAAGGTAGGCCATGTTCGTGATGCTTGGTCACTTCATGTTCAACCACCCTATCTTGAAACCTTGCTAGCTTGCTACAATGGAGATCACTTCAACCCAGCATCCTCTCTTAGCCCATGATCCCTACATTCAAGGACTATACACAATAGGCTACTTATATGGTTAAAGGCCAATGCCTCACTTAATCAGGCTGTTATAGCAACCCTACTGTGAATTTGTCTCAAACAATTGCTAATTGAGGGCACCACCTATCACACAAGTGGTAATTCACATTTTTTTTCTCCATATTAGACAATATGGTTCCTACGCAATGTCATACTTGCAAATGACTCTTCTATCTCTATAAGCAAGATCGAACAACTTCTCCTACACCTATCTCCTTATTGTCTGTTCTATATCTCCCAAAGTTTCATTTAACATATCATGTGCTAGTAATTCAATCAAACTTTTTAACTACTCAATAACCTCTTCTCCTAGCTTTGTAAGTGTTTAGAATCTGAGATGCACAACACAATTGGTTTCGAGACAAGTTCCGAGGCTTAGACTATTTGGGCATAGCTATCCCTACAACCTGTACTGCTTCCACCACCCTTAAAGAAGATATGCAGTAGCCTTCCTAATCCCTATCTGCTTCCACTAAGGAATATTGTTCCAAGTTTTAGCATTTTCTGAAGTCTTACATTTGTCCTATCAGTTAGGATAGAATAGTCGTGGTCCTTTTGTGAGTCAAATAAATAACTAGCTTCTACCCCTTCATGTTAGTTCATTCTTATGTCTACGATCCAGGTTTTGTTGTCTCAAAAACTGGATGTCATTATTTTATTACTTTCATTAATGATTACTCTGTAAAAATATGATTTTATTTAATAAAAGATCATTTTTAATTATTTTATATTTTTTCTTCCTTCTGTGTTGAGAACACGCACAATTTTGCGTGCATGTTCTATGAAGTGAAATGCAAAAGAGTACTTTTTCTTATCTCTTTGGTTTGTTTATTTCTACACAGGGAATCTTACACTAACTTTCTTGTTCTTACATTCTGTAACAAGAGTTTCCTAGTGAAAAAGTCTCCATCTCATATACACGGGCCATGCGCCACTATTTCATAACCATGCCCCTTTCCCTTTATTGGATGATGTTATCCTTATTGTCTTTCATCTAATTAACCACACACCATCATTTCTTCATTGGCAAATTCCCTTTCTATTCTTATCTCTCAAGACTCTTTATACAGCTTTGCATGTCTTTGGATGTGTGTGATTTGTTCACAATCTTTCTGCCAGTCATTGTGAAATGGGCCACCATTCTATCAATGCATCTTTCTAGGTAAGCCCATCATTAGAAGGATATAGGTGATTCCCCTCAAAAGTACGTTCTTTATATATGCGGATGTTACTCTTTTGAACATGTCCCCTATCTTCTTCTCCTTCTGTTTCTTTTTTATTTTATATTTGATAGTTCCAACCAAAAACGAGCCAGCCCCAACTCAATTGGATAAAATAACCAAATACCAACGGCCCAACAAAAGCTGCCACAGAACCCATCAAGCAATAGCGCTCGAATACCTAAACCAAAAGGCAAAATCTAACCATACAAACATTAAAAGACCATAAAGAGCGGCCGTAGCAACGCTGTGACTAAAAATCAAGTGGTCCTATCATTAAATAAAGATGGTCGTTACACACTACTAACAACACCACTCACCGCTGATCCAAAGTGGCATCATGTACACGCATCAATCTCATGTGCCAATAAACCAAATGATGTCTCTAGCTATAAATAGAGCCTCTCCCCAAAGAGAGGAAGAGAAAACAAGGTTACTCTATCAGATGAGTATTTAAAAGAAGCATAACCCCTCAAACATGCACTCATTTCCATCCTCTTTCATTCCTTGCATTTTCTTCCTCAGCATCTTTCCAAATCTATTAGAAAGATCACCAACTTGAGCGTCGGAGAATATACCGGGAAGAACCTTTTACCTCCAATTCATTTTATCATGGTGCGCAGAATTCTAATTCATAGTTGTGAAAATCAAACCCAATTGCATTTGAAAATCCGCGTGAAGCAGTTGACTCCCTAATTCATACGACAATCCAAATCCTCGAAACGTATCATTGGCGCCATCTGTAGAAAAAAAAATAATCAAGCCACTCAATTGAAGAGAGAATATGGTCAATACCAAGGACCAATCAAGCATGCCACCCAAGGATATCATTTCTCATAGCGATGACTCGACAGAAGATAGCCATAAAAATACTCGTCTGACCACAAATGTCAACATGGAGACGTTGGCGGCCTAGGTTGATTTCATATCCAAGGTTCTCAAGTCCCTTTGGAATACATTAGAGGGACACCCACTGGGGTTCCATCCTCAAATTCTCAAGCTACTGCATCCAAAAAGAACGAAAGAGAAGGCAACCATCCAAGGATGTAATTCTGCAGCCTGAAAACCTTGAAACCCGAGGAGCCTCGAGTGACAGGATCCAAACTCGGCTAGAAGGCCAACTAAATTTCGAAAACAAGGAAGAAAGCTCGGTATGGCAAAACCGGCATTGTTCTCAAGATGTTGGAAAACCTTCGACTCATGACGAAGCTTCATGTAGCAGTCTTCCAAGAAAAGTCCACAGCCGGCAGGTACCACGCGTTTCACCGAACCATTCAGAGTCGAAGACATTACTCAACGAGAAGAGGGTTGCATCCGCATCCTAAGTGAAGGAGACAATTAAAAAGATCGAGGAGAAGCTATTCCGAGGAAGCACGGATAGACATTCGGCCGACCTAAGCAAGTCACCATTTACAAAGGAAATCAGGATGCATCGTCTCCTTCTCAAATTCAAAATGCCGACCCTGAAACCCTATGACGGAAATTCTGATCCCAAGGGTCATTTGGATCATTTTCGTACCTTACTGGGATTTCGGGGCCTAGATAATCTAGCCTTATGTCTCTACTTCCCATTAACCCTCAATAGAGATGCCCGAATTTAGTTTTACTAGCTGGCAACAAATTCGATTCGAATATTTCAAAAGCTGGCTGATAATTTCCAATCACAATTTGCCTCTAGTAGGAGGAAAGAAAAGCAGCCGTGACACCTTATCCATATTCAACAAAGGCCACACAAAAGTCTGAAGCGCTTCTCGGCCCGGTTCAACAAGGAGGCTTGAGGAATATCGAAACGATGAGATGAAATTGACTTCCTTTATGGCAACTCTGCAATAGCAAGAGCCGAAGACTTTTCTTCAGACGAAAACCATCACCCGAGCATATATCGCCGCTAAAAAGGCTAACAAAGCAGAGGGGCCTGAGGGCACAGACCATCACACGGGATTCGCTAGTAGAAAAAAGATGAACGTTGACAATTCCAAAGCCCAAGATCCCAGAAAGCAACCAATGATGGAACCGAGCGTCAGAGGGGAATACAGACCTTTGAACTTAACTCTTTTAAACGACATTCGAACAAATATCTTGATACGAATCCGGAATGAAAATTTCCTGAAATGTCTCAAACCGGTCAAGAACTCGGAAGGAGGAGACCAGTCGAAGTACTGTTTTTATTATCGATCTCCGAGTCACAAAATCAAGAACTGTTGGACTCTTCAGAAGGAGATTGAAAACCTCATTCAGATAGGGTATCTCAAAAAGTGCTTAAGAGACCCGAGGAAAACCCTCGAAAGTGCCAATAACGACAAGGCAGAACAACAAAAACAGCCACGCAATCGGGTAGCGGACGGAGAGGTGAACATGATATCGATCAGGCCACTCAAAAGTAAAGCTCTAGACTACCTTGAGAAAAGTTCCAACAGCAAAAAACAGAGACTAGGAATAAGAAATGATGTCATTAGTTTTAATAACGACGATATAACTCATATAGTAACACCCTATTCTGACCCTCTTGTTGTATCTGCACTCATTTAGAATGATACCCTTGATTACCAACTGAAACGAATCTTTATCAATAATGAAAATTTTAGGAATTTACTCTACCTCAATGCCTACTTTAAGCTCGGTCCTGGTCAGATAAGAGTCCAAGATACAATGGTTGGTCTATTATGTCAGCAATATTCTAACAGATACAGAGACTCGTTAATCGAGTGCCGAAAGAATCGCTTTAGCACTAGTCCACTCTGCCAGAAAACTTCGGCCATACTTCTAAGCTGATAAGAGCGTCGTCCTAACTAACCAACCATTAAAGGGGATAGCATAAACATGAGATATCCGGACAATTGATTAAATGGACTGTGGAATTGAGCAAATTTGACATAGAATTCCAAACACGTCCAACCATAAAAGGGTCAGTCCTCGCGGATTTCATAATCAAAACGACAACCCCAACTCTAAGCGATCTTGAGAAGCATAAAGACCGCACTCAACATGAAGAGGCACTAGCGTGGATCTTGCACATAGATGGGTCATCTTCCCAGTCAGGAAATGAAGTTGGTGTGGTCCTGAAAACTTCGGATGGGTCAAAGATAAAATATTCGATGATGCTCGGATTCCTTGCCACTAATAACGTCGTAGAGTATGAAGCATTATTAGCCGGGCTCAGGCTAAAGAAGGAATGCTCAACGAAAAGCCTGATCATTCATAGCGATTCAGAAATGATCGTCAACCAAATGATCGGGAAATTCAAGGCGTCTAGTCCATTACTCGCAAAACATCTTGCTAGAGTAACTAGCCTAATCGAGTTATTCGATAAGGTAGAAATTCATCACATCTCGAAGGAAGACAACTAGAAGGTGGATTAGCCGGCATAAGCAGCAGCATTTGGGAACCTTGATCAATACACTAGAGAAATGAGAAAGTCCTCATAATCCCAAGCATGGAGGTCCTAGAAGAAAAGATATTCCAGATCTCGAATAGCGATACCTGAATGACTCTGTACAAAAGGAACCTTAAAGAAGGTCTTTTGTCGGAAAATTTGAAAGAAACCAGACTTATAAAAAGGACAGCAAGATGGTACACCCTCATGGACAGGAAACTATACTAAAGAGGGCACTCCGTCCCTTACAAGTGTTGTTTGACACTAATTGAAACTGACTACGTGCTAAGTGAAATACACCTTAGAATATACGGGTCACACACAGAAAGTAAAAATCTGGGGTTCGAAGTTACGCGGTAGGGCTACTACTAGCTCACAATGAAAAGAGACACTACAGAGTCCGTAAAAAATGCAAAAATTATCAAATCCACGACAACGTCTCTCATCGAACACACACCAAACTCCAAATGCTATAGTCGCCCTGGCTGTTTGCCCAGTGGGGACTTGGCATATTAGGCCTGTTACCCATAGACTATTTTACGAAATGGGTGGAGGCCTCCCCACTGACGAGAATCACCGAGAAAAATGCAACCGAGTTCATCCGACAGAGTATTTTATGCCGGTTTGGGATTTTCAAGGTTATAGCAACTGATAACGAAACCCAATTCACCGGAAAAAGGTTCACCAAGTATTGCGTAAGTTTGGAAATTAAGCTGATTAATACTTTGGTTACCTATCCACAGACGAATAGGAAAGTAGAAGTGACAAACCGAACCTTATTGCATGGGTTAAAAACGAAGTTAGAAGACATAGGGAACTCCTCGGCAGATGAGCAATCGTCCGTACTGTAGTGCTACCAGATGACTCCTAAAAAACCAATACAAGAAACACCGTTCAACTTGTGTTATGGGACAGAGGTGGTAATTCCAGTAAAAATTGAACTATCGAGTCTCCGAATCGAAAACTTCAACCCACAAAGCAATTTCCAACTTCTGAGAGGACAGCTCGATCTGCTCGAGGAAGTCCGAGATACAGCAAAGATGCTGACGGCGACTTACCAACAACGAGTCGCCCGATACTACAACAAGAATGTGAAGGCACACCACTTCTAGGTGGGATACCTAGTTTTGAGGAGTATAGAGGCTACAAGCAAGATCGCCAGTAAGAACAAACTCTTCCCTAATTGGGTGTATTAAGGTACTTCTCAAGTAAAATTTGAAAAAAAATTATTTCACAACATAAATATGCACTAGATACTTTAAGCAAAGACTTGCCGAAGGATCCTAATGTCAAGCTTTTACCCAATAAGGGGAACAAAATACTAGACCAAAGACAATATAGGAGATTGGTTGGGAAGTTTAATTATCACACAATAATTCCTCTAAATATTTAGTTTGTTGACTATAGTTAGTTGACTCCTAGAATCCCCACATACAAACTGGTAGGGAGATGTTATTTGTATTCTTTCATATACCAAAGGAGATCCTAGCACATGTTTACTCTATCAAAATAGAGAACAAAATTGATGTCACAAGTTATTTAGACGTCGATTGGGTAGGTGCTTATTAGGGCACTAATTCATTCTCACAACTCTTGCTGTCTCCCACTCTCTTTTCTCTTTCAACACTTTTCTCCAATGTTGCCCCAAAAATCAATTTATAACAATTGAAAACTTAATATTTTATGTAAATCCGTTTTCAATGGTAACATTTTATAACCCTTCAATGTTTCTATTCAAATTTATTAGATTCGTGACCCAAATGGGCCATTAATTAGAGTAATTAATGAAACTAATTATTGCAGACAAGTATCCACTAACTTTTTAAGGAGGCCGATCGTGTCGAATTCACGTGACCATCGAGAGGTATTTTGGTAATTTTCGTTAGCAATTAATAATTATTTTCAGTGCTTTAGAATATAAATTAGAATTATGATGACTTTAAGACATGCTTATGTGTGTAATTTAAATTAAATAGAAAATTAAATGTAAAAATATACTTTGAATCATATATACTATAAATGCCCTAAATTGCCTCACTCCCTTGTTATCTCAGCAACCCCACATCATACATGAACTTAGGATAATCTTATCTTATAATTAATCTAACTATTAAATAAAAAATGGGGAATTAATTGGAAGAAATTAAATATGGTGCTTGATTCATCCTCTAGTCACATTTCCTTAATTGTTTTCACACCACCATCCACCTTCTATTTAAGTGGAGACACCCCGCTTGCTTCCATTTGTTGCACCTGATTGTTTTTACCAAGTGTTGAGAAAGAAGTTGTGAGAGATAGAGTGAGAGAGAAGGATAATCACTCAAGCCTTTTCCTTTTGCCTTGGACCAATCTTTTGGTTGTGATTCAATTATTCATTTGGATAGTAGCATTAGTGGTCGTTCGTATTTGTAGACCTTTTGTTTTCATCCTCTAGTCACATTTCCTTCATTGTTTTCACACCATCATGCACCTTCTATTTAAGTGGAGACACCCCACTTGCTTTCATTTGTTGCACCTGAATGTTTTTACCAAGTGTTGAGAAAGGGAGCTATGAGAAATAGAGTGACAGAGAAGGATAATCGCTCAAGCCTTCTTCTACCTTGGACCAATCTTTTCGTGGTGATTCTATTATTCATTCGAAGAGTAGCATTGGTGGTCATTCGTATTTATAGACCTTTTGTTTTCATCCTCTAGTCACATTTCCTTAATTGTTTTCACACCATCATCCACCTTTTATTTAAGTGGAGACACTCCGCTTGCTTTCATTTGTTGCACTTAATGGTTTTTACCACGTGTTGAGAGAAAGGGAGCTATGAGAGACAGAGTGACAGAGAAGGATAATCGCTCAAGCCTTCTCCTTTTACCTTGGACCAATCTTTTGGTGGTAATTCTATTATTCATTCGGAGAGTAGCATTGGTGGTCGTTCATATTTGTAGACCTTTTGTTTTCATGAGTCTCGACGCAAGTAAAATATCTACTATTACTACACAATCTAATCCTTATACTTGTTAATCAGAAACCATAAATTTCTACTTGTCTATTACTGGTTCCAATTATCAAATAGTGTAACAAGTATAGGAGATATATACTTAATTTTATATTTGTATGACACGATTTTCATCATTTTCTGTGCCTCACTTAACTAATATTCAAACTAGCATTGGAACATCACACTAATGTTCAACCATCATTTGAATGAAGTTCAACCATCATTTGAATGAAGTTCAAACATCAATGCATGCATAGTTAGTTATGAGTATTTCATGTTTTAATAATATAAATCTACTTTTTTATACCCTAAAATGTTAGATGTAGATCTGTTTACATCTGGCCTTAGAATAGAAGAATGTTTTAATACATGATATACTGCTTGCATGACATAAACAAGTGAATTTATGATCTATACATTCGGCATGAGATTAGCGTTCAATGTGACATTCAAACGCAAGAACCTACTTCGAGGTGGATCAGTTGATCTGCGGACCTGACCATGTGATATTAAGAATATATCTTGGTAAATGCATTTTGGGAAGGTTGGGAGCCTTATATGTTATAGATTGAATATTTATTTTGATTAGTGTTTAATCTCATGGGATTTGAATATTTATTTTATAAGTTATAGATTGATATTCAAGCACCGTGAAAGGCAGCGTTCAAATGCCAGACTGATGCGGACAGATTTGAGTATTTCAAAAAAATATGCTCTTGTTGGCAGTACATAGGACTCTTTACCTGTTTTGGAGGTCTTAGTATCTTAAATCTAGGAATTGCTCGTTTAGGAGAAAATTTGATAGTGAGTACTTGGCGTGAGCTTTTCATACATGCTACTGTTTGAATGTGGAAGGACCAAAATGTTGTTCCAATCCAGATCTTAGGTGCAAAGGCTAGCGAGGTTATTCCAAAGTCCGTTCTATTATCCTTAGTCATTGGTTACCTTTCTTTGCAGCATCTTTGGATGCATAAATATGTTCTTATTATTTGTGGTTAAGGTAAATATGATTATACGAAAACACTATGGTCACAAGAAATATGAAACTCGCAGAACCTTATTGTAGTCTATAATTGCTCGATACTGATTTTCATATCTTAGTGGATTGAGGTCTATGATCATAAAGGGATGTTTATATTCCTATAAACAACACACAATGAGATATTGAGGGATATCATAGTGAGTGGTACTAGATTTGACATGAGATAGGGTATTCTAAATCCCATTTAGACATGGCTCCTAATTGGACCATGGGAATATGAGCGTAGCATATTCTGGACTTACCCTGATAACATAGCAAGAATATTAGTCGGCAAAGTTAAGTTCAATACTTGTACACTATGGGTGGCAAGGTATAATGAGACCATAGAGTTGGACACTTGTCAAATTTGCGAGCATCAATTACTTTGTGGATATTACTATATGTTGGTGGTGGCTGCATACTCGTTAGTTCATAATAATAGAATAAGATTCGAGAAAATTATTGTGATATCTCATATAATTGGGACCTCTATTGAGATAAGTTTGATGAAACATGCATCCTTGTTAATATTCAGATTCAAAGGAATCTCGATCACGTTCCTAATGATTGGTTTCAGTGGAACCCTTGATAGTTGTTCTTATAGTTCTTGAGTCATGTATACAACATGATGTTGAGACTCAAATAGTTGATGATTGATTGCTTGTTGTTAATACTCTTGAAATTTAACATAGTTATCCGATATGTTTATTGATTACTAATATTGTTGAGTATATCACTTGTTAGGCATTTAGCTTAAACTTACATTTTCTTAGCTCCATAGTAGAGGAGATCGAAGTGAGCTAGAAGAGATCATGCATTTGCTATGGATATTTTTAGGCAAAGATGATTCTAGAGTTTAGCAGCATTTATGATGAGAGATGGGAGATTTCATTTTAACATTTTGATAGATATTGGAGATTTTGTCGAGACTACGCTCCCTTGACTTTTATTATTATTATGGACATTTATATTATCTCTTATTTCAAGAGTTGATTTTATGATGGATTTATAATGGCCATTTATTATTTGAGTTTTTCCGCATTGTCAATTTTGACTGGATCTAGTGATTCAGGTCCGAATCACCACGCACTTTATACAACAATAACATTAACACAACATAGACCCAAGAATCACATTTAGGGTGTTTAGCCAATTTCAGCTACTGGGCATTCAATAATTAAGACTAGAGCTAAAAGCAGGTAATGAATGGCAGGCAAAGACAAGGAATGCCTTAGGACTTCATAAATTCGACCTAATAGGAAAGAATGCCTTTATGGTCGTTGTGGAGAGCAAAAGTGGGACAATGTAGCTTCTTTTTAACAGACGAAAGACCACGTCCCCTACCTTTTCTTTCAAAAACTTCTCCTAAAAAGAAAAAAATGAAAAACATTCAAAAAGATATTTTCCAACTTAAACTATGCTTTAGAGTATGGGAATCTAGAGTAGAATCTTACATCCAAATAATAAACCCTTTGGTTTAAGTGAACAAAAATTTCAAACTTTCTATTTCTTGTAATGTTTTCAATGCTGAACCGGAAAATAAGTTTGCCAAACAAGCAGTGAGAAGGGTCATCCTTGTGAATGGTTATATTTGAAATCATACCCAAGTGGTGAGTATAATAAATGTCTAACTGGTAGCAAAATTTAATTAATCCTCCCAATACAAAAGTGGCAACTGCATTTCTTACACTGCATTGAATATTTGAAGAAGAATGCAAGGAAGATCTTTACTCCTGAGCCCTGACAACAGAAATACTAGGAAGAAGGCAAGGGAAAAGAACGAGAAGAAAAAATGGTAGCTAATATTATTTTAATGCCTAGATTTCTTCCACATCCTTGAATTGGTAGATCCTTCTATCTGCATGCTTCGATTGGTTAACAATCAGAAGAACCAGCCATGGGTAATATTTTTGAGGCTATAAGGCCAAAAAACCATTGCTGTGTTTTGCAAAAGGAGAGAAAGTAAACATAAAGACGAGATTGAAATTATCAATCAGAAGGGGTATTCCTACTCCATTGCCAGCTACTGCCAACACATTTAACTCAAATCCCAATATTGTGCATCAGAAACCCAAATCTTGGGAGCTCATCCAAGAAAATATCTTTAATCATTGGAAGGATCCACAGCATTGTTTAGTGAGGAAGTGTCAAGACTTCTCCCATTTCCATTGCTTCAATCAAAAGTTTTCTCCTCTGGTATAGATAATTGTGATGTATCCAGGCTAATTAAATAAGAAGCATTGCCTAGACTAGGAAGCTGATTGCATATTCTCAACAACCTTATTATATAGGTAATTTGAGGAAATTATTAGGTTCACATACTCTTGTCAGCACCAATTAGAGAAGGATGTCAATCCGTGAAGAATATATTATCTAATAGAGAATATGAGTTAGCCAAGGAATAAACCTGGACTAATCTATCTACAAAACATGACAAGGGCAAACCCAGGATTTTCTTCAATGAGGACAAACAAAGAATGAGAAAATTATCTCCTAATTAGAAGTTACTAATATTTAATCAATGTTTATTTATAATATTTATGGTAAGTTGCAAAGAAAAACTAACATATGCTGAATTAATATGAGATGAATATTGGTAAATAAGACAATAAACAAGGTACCTACAATAAATCATTAATGTGTATTGAGCCAATCGTCCCCATTATATTCTATGAATTTCTCTTTCTTAAGTACATTGCCCCCATCATATTCTATGCATGATGTATTGAGCCAATTGTCCAGAGACCAAAAGGAAATCATTTAGAGATAGTTATCATTTGGGAACTCCTAATCCAACGCTATAGTTCTGTAACCACGAGGGAATCAGTGGCAATTAAATGTTTAATATTCATGAATGATGACTTTGAAGTTATAGGTGACTTTGTAAATTCGTACTCATTTGACTTCAACATGTTATGCATATATATATGTGAGCCAGACATTGAGTTGGAGACGATTCAGTAAGGTAACTTTGCAAATTGAGTTGGAAAACATTTGGTAAGATAACTTTGTAAAATATGATTGATCTAGCTTCACCGAGTTGTGTCAACAGAATTAACTGGCATAAATATTCACCATAATTATATATAGTTTCCTTTAATTTGATTATTATAATTGATTGTAATTAAGTATGAGATTGATTAAAATTAGGAGATAAAATAGAAAAGTAGTAAATTATAATTTAATGTAACTAGGAAAATATAATCTATTTAATCAGAAGAAAAATCCTCAATTGAGGCATTCAGAACGATTGAGATAGTATTAAAGCCAATACCTCCAAATCGTTGTTTCTAAATCTCTTATCTTGGCTTTATTCGAGGATTAGTCCTAAATATGTAGGACTGTTGGAATTTTTATATTCTAGGTATTTAAGATTTCCTTCTTTCTCCACTATTTGTTGCTAGAAGGAACTCCATTCAAATGTTTCTCTCTTGGATTTGAGGTGCGATGCTAGGTGTACTTCTCTCTCTTGAAAATTCAAAGAGCAACGTAGAGAGCTTGCCTGTTCTCTCTATTCAATTTGTGCCGATTTGCGTGGATTTCTAGTTCTTGATTTGTGCCAATCTGTTGTTTCATTTTGAAGCTTTGGTTAGGTACGACAGAGGAAGTCAACCCAAGGATTGTGATTGATTTGTGAAAAAGAATCGTTTCCGAAAGAAAATCATGATTGTGCTGGTTGCACTTCTTCGTGTTAGTTTCCTCGCTATTCAATACAGCCGAAGGAAGAACTTTCTCTCTATTTTTGGCAAGATTCTTGAATTACAGAACCTGAGGGAGCACCATCGTTTAAGTCTCCATCTCTCTCTTGGATAAGTAAAGCAGCCTAAGAAGATAACAAGCATCATGTAAGTCTTCCTCTCTGTTTGTTTTCTTGTCAAGCACGTAGGTTAGGTTTACGGGAAGGACAGTAGCATCCTTCTCATCCTCAACATGTGGGTATCACGTTTTTTTTTCTTCTTTGATTCTCAAAGGGATATACTATAACTTTGCTTATCAAGGAAAGAAGATTTTTCTTCTTTTTCTTCATGTCGGTATTACTTATATTTTTATTATGGCAGGAGAAAATTATATTATCCGTTTTAATGGCAAAAATTACTTTACTTATGAGTTTCAATTTAAAATGCTCATGAAAAGAAAAGAATTTTGAAGTCATTTAAATGACTTATCTAAAGCCTCCACTAATATAAATGAGCTTCATTAATGGGAGAGTGAGGATGTTCGTATTACATCATGGTTGTTGGGATTTATTAAAACACATATGATAAATAATCAGTGATGTTCCACAACTATTAAAGAAATGTGGGACTATCTTCAACACATTTACAATCAAAAAAATAATACTCAAAATTTCTAATTGGAATTAAAATTACTAACTTCAAACAAGACAATCTTTTTGTCGAATAAATCTATGCTGCATTTCTTAATTTATAAAGTAACTATACTGAAATTATTTACTCTTAAGTTCCTAAGGAGGATCTTGCGGCACTATAAAAAATTCATATAGAGAGTCTAAGAGATTAATTTATGATGAAGCTAAGATCCGAATTTGAGCATACACGAGCAAGTCTTCTTAATTGCAATAAGATTAGCATGACTCAAGGCATGACTCCTTCCAAGCCAATCAAGCATATGCAGCCCAAGGACAATAAAAGTTCAAATCTCAGATCCAGTGCTTAGCTATAAAGAGTATGCATATATTACAAAGAATTGCAGTAAGAAATTCTACCATTATTGCAAAACAGTAAGGATTGTCGCGTTCGCCCTCAAAATAGATAAGCTAGGGCCTTCCATATTGATGTCTACTCTAATTCAACTAGTGTGTCGTCCCCTCTGGTCCAGAATCAGCCAGCTTCTTCACCTTCTCTCACTCTATAGGTGATACAACAAATGATAGACTCTACTTTTTCTGCTCTAGAACAGCAAGTGACAATTACTCACTTCTTCTTGGTTACTCAACTCAATGGTGTCAAATCAAATGATAGGTAATAGAAATGCCTTACATTATTTTTATAAGCACAAGTTGTCTTCTTTGAAAACCTATCTTACTTCCAATCATGGAAAATACACAATTCCACTTCCGTCATTCTCATGATTTTTTATGATTATCATTTAAATCACCGACTTAAATCAAAACTTGTGTATCAGAGACAGCCTCCTCAGCCTCTTCTCAATCCAAACCCAATGTCTGGCTCCACTGCGCTTCAACCTGACAGTCCACTCAGCTCACTTGTCCTCTCGATAAATATGATTTTTCTCATAGCACTCCCCAAGCAACTGTAGATACTACTCGAGTACCTTCATCTTACTCTCAGGCTTCTACTAAAAAGTATCAACAACAAGCTATGCAAGATGAGCTTCGGGCTCTTCAAGACAACCATATTTAGGATATTATACCATGTCCTGATGGTATTAAGCCTATTGGTTGCAAATGGATATATAACATTAAATTACGGCCTGACGGCTCTATTGACAAACATAAAACATGCTTGGTGGCACTTGGCAATTGTCAAGAATACGGTCTTGATTACAAAGAAGATTTAGTCCCAATAGTTAAAATGACAACTATGTATGTTATTGTAGCTATTGCTACTTCAAAAGAATGACCACTTCAACAAATGGATGTTAATAATGCATTCTCACACAGGAATCTAAAGAAAGAAATCTATATGACTCCATCTCCCGGCATGTTCACTAATTACTCTTCTGAAATGCGTAAGCTAATGCATTTTTTGTATAGCTTAGAGCAGGCACTGAGAGCATAGTTTGAAAATTTTGATACCAATATTCTTAATTTTGACTTTACTCAAGGTTAATATGATTCCTCACTTTTTCTTTGTACGACCATTATTGGTATTGTTGTCCTTATTGTCTATGTGGATAACATTATTATAACTGGCTCTGGCCCTTAGTAAATTGAGTAGTTACAATGGCATCTCCAAACTCTTTTATATAAAAGATCTTGATTTGCTACAATTTTTCCTTGGCCTTGAATTACAGCCTACTTCTACTGGTAGTCTTTTGCACCAAAACAAGTATACCCAAGAGATCATTTCTTTAGCCAGTCTTTAAGCTTGAAACTCCATTCTTACACCTATAGAGGTTAATTTAAAACTCTAACAAGGGGAAGGCAATTTACTATTTGATCCACATATGTATCAGCAACCGGAAGGAAGTTTGAATCATTTAGGCCTAATATCTCTTTCACAATTCAACAGATGAGTCAATTTATACAAGTACCAAGACAACCACACTTGGCTGCAGTAAAATGCATTGCCTGCCACCTGAAGGGTACTTCTGGGCGCAGTCTATTCTTTCCAACCGAAAATTCTCTTCATTTACACGGACTCAGTGACACTAACTAGGCCGATTGTATTGATACTTGTCATTCCATTATTGGCTATTGCCTATTTATTGATAATAATCTTATTTCTTGAAATAGTAAAAAGCAAACTCAAGTGTCAAAATCCTCAACCAAGTCTAAGTACCATACTATGTCTTTCACTTGCTCGGAAATTGTTTGGTCAAGGGACATAGGGAATTTGGCACCCCCATATTCCTCCTACCTCTTTTCACGTTGATACTACTAGTGTTATTTAGATTACCACCAATCCAATCTTTAATGGATGCACAAAGCATATTAAGGTCAATTATCACTATATTCGTGCTGTATTTGACCAACATGTGATTATTCTTCCTTACATTTCTACTCATCTTAAGCAACAAAAGTCTTTACCAAAGCCCTCTCGGGCCACTGAAATCAATTCATAGTTGACAAATTGATACTACATGATCAGCCAACATCAATTTGAGAGGGAATATCAGCAAAATTAACCAACATCAATATTTACGATATTTGTATATAGTTTTCTTTATTTAGATTATTATAATTGACTGCAATTAAGTATGATTGATTGTAATGAGAAAATAAATTAGGAACTTAGTTAATTGTAATTTAATGTAATTAGGAACGGTATGATCTATTTAATGAGAAGAAAATTCCTCAATATGAGGCATTTAGAACAATTGACAAGTTGTGCTGAGGAAAAAGAACTCTTAGAAGGGAAAGTAAAAGAAGTCTTCAAACCTGTGTTTGAAAGAATTAAAGTAGCTCACAAGCCTTGAACCCATCTCCTTAAGGTCTAGTAGCAAGCCTCCAACCAACAAGACATTATGAGATACGGAAGTATCAACATTAAAAATATGATGGAAACATAGGGGTAAATGTATAACCCTCAATATTTTAATATATATTGGATTAGTTAGGGTAGTTTCATCTATTGAATCTTGCTGGGCCTGCCCCTGCAATGGATTGAAGCAGTCATTGAAAGGTGCAAATAAATCAAGTCTCTAAATAACAGGGGTGGAAAACAAAAAATAAACACTAAAATCCAGTGCTTCTTAAGTGCAAACCCACCCCTACAACTATCAATACTCTGAGTAACTCTTAGCTGCACGAGTGAACAAAAAGGCCACGTGAGAAACAATCTATTACAAATTAGGCAGATTGAAATTTACAATCTGGGTGATGCCAATTTCCCACTGTGAGGCTTTGCATCAAGAACTAAATAGTGTAACTAGGTAACTGGTTGGCCAGATTGTTGCAGAAGTTATAATTTCATCATCACTCAAAGAACTGTGGGTTCCCAAGTTGAGAAACAACCCATGAATAAACCAAATCTTTCAGATCAAGCCAAATTTTACGAGGTTTGAATTTTGCTTATTGGTGTCTGAGTTTTCATAGTAGCACCAAGAAGATGTGTGAAGAAGAAAACACAAAAACACAGAGGGGGAGAGAGAGAGAGAGAGAGATCGCACATTTGGGGGATTCGGGGGAGTCCATCTCTCATAAAGATGGAAGATTTGTTCTCTATATTTTTTCCGTTTATTTTTTAATAGATTATTGTGATTT
>JAODPA010091786.1:10014-21812 GCA_025585075.1 Nepenthes mirabilis | reverse complement strand
TATATAAGAAAAGAACTCATAATCTGGGCTGAACTAGACCGGGCAGAACCAGTCATTTTCACATGTGATTGTGCCCAACCTAAAAATTGATTGGCCAAATATTATGATCTTGTTCGTCTATAATATTAATATACCTTAATTAAACTTTATAAAACTTTGAGTCGAGTAATCCAATTTTGATCAAGTCTACCCAAACGTACCTTTAATGAATCACAAGAAACAACGTACACAAGAAACAATTCATAGATGTGGAAGCTATATTCCTCTGAAAGAAAACATCATGGCTTTAGTCCAAATAGTCACTAAAGGCACAGAAACACAAGCAAGAGAGCGTGCAAACACTAAATAAGAACCATTTTGCTACAATATATATATATAACAAAAGAAAAGGGAGAACTTTGAAGAGATAAAAGAAAGCTATTAAAACAGGGGACTATATGTAGCCAAGAAGATTTAGTAGTAGGAAGAGCAAACCTTTTTGTTTGGCGACAAGTTGCTTGAAAAGGTGCATTATATGGGCAGAAATCAACCAAGCAGGATTATTCAGTAAGACGGTATGATCACGATGCCAAAGCAGATCCATGGAAGTATCCTTTTCAAATGATAAGTCTTGATCCAGTATGGAGGCACAATGATTGGAAGTCTCAATTTCCAGAATAGATTTGCCTACATTTTTTGCTTACACTGCTAGATATCCTTCCAAAAGAGGTGAATTCTAAACACCTTCACATCAAGGAAACAAATGCAAAGGTTACTAGTTGAAGTACAAAAGCATTGATTGCAGATTTCAACTATAAATTAATTCATTATGTCGTCCAAGATTAAGGTTTGTTTCAGCTACTGTGGAATGGAAGGCAAGTCAATGAAAAAGCATCATTATTCAAGAATTTCTTGCTCCAAAACAGCCAAACAAGCTTCCTTGCTCTAGAAGTTGAACGAATTATGGGTTGATAAGTGACTCAGAATGCCACAAGATATCGTCACCGTTTTCTAGTTACATGATATTAATAATTTTGGTTTTATAGTTCAGAGAATAATAAGTCAATTTATAATCTTTAGCAGCAGCTTTGATGCAACATTAACAATTGCTTTAATTGCTGTTTGTGGTGACCTAAGTCCTTCCCTACAACTCATGAATTTAAAATTCCCACAACAATAAGGTTAGTCAACACATTAATAAAATCTTTTACTTTGCATGAATCTATCATAATAGTGCCAAGTGCTATTTTTACCCAAAGCTTTGATACTCTGGACATTCTAAGTGAAAAACATAAATCTACACTAACAATAAAATTCTCGTAAGTGAAAGGAATAGATCACTCAAATCACAGTTAACAAAAATCTCAGTGTATCAGCAGAGACATCAGACCATCATTGGCAGGCCAGGTTCTTTTTTATAAAAATAAAAATAAATGATTATAAGACGGAGAACATCTGCATAATTAGTAGACTGCAAGGCAGTAACGTGTCCATCCACTCACAGTGGAAAACCTAATATTTTCAGGCATTTCATAATAATCAACTGGAAAGTCAGTCAGCCCGTTAATATCCCTCTAAAAATTTGGATACACGAAACACTTGTTCAAAATAGGGATTAGCCTCATGCAACACAAGTTTGAAAGCTACCACATCAACAGAGTTTTTTTTTTTTTTTTACCAATGAATCAATCAAGTAGAAAAATTATTGCAAAAGTACATAGTAAATATTGGTATTGGTCACGGTTATATGAATATTGGACATATAAGACAAGACGTATTAGTACTGGATATATTTGAAAAAAAAATTCTGAGAATATTAAGTTGATAATGAACTAACGGTTGATATATTGTAATATATTACCGATACAATAAGATATCACAATACTATTAAATTGTCGGGCGCCCAACACTGACACATATGGTATATTTTCATTTATGACACCAACAAATACCAACAGTTCATTGCGGAAGTGATGAAAACGCCAATGGTAATGTTAAAGAACAAACCCCATCCATAAACCCAGCTAAGGAAACAAGATACTATGATTGCAAGACAAATCAAACAAGGTAATAACTTAACAAGTGCTCCCTATTTGTGCATTTCATTTGAATAAGGTCAGTCAGGATCGCAACTCACAGTAGAGAGTCTAAATAAAATGATAGTAACTTTAATAACAGACTAGCTCAATAGAGGATCAGTTCCATCCATAGCAGCCATTCTAGTCACAAGTAAAATGAAGAGAATCACACCACCCCCATTGCTGCTAATTTATAAATATATTAAATATATGATAGTAACATAGATTTTACCAGATGATTTTGAGTTCCATTTTAGCCTCTTCAATTTTTTCCAATGTTGGAAATCCGAGGACTTTCCTTCACTACTTACAAAGGAAATACCCTGAAACTAGCTGACTCCATCTTATCTATCAAAGATTACAAAAAGAAAAACCATATTTAATGACCACGACAAATCTAGATGAAATATAAGAACAGATTAGTTCTAGTTGGGATCTGAATTCAAGCACTATGATGAAAAATGATAGGCCTAGAAAGGAGGGTTTCATTGCATGCCAATGAATGGCAGCACAGGGTGTGCACCCAAAAGGCAAGTGTCAAATGCATATTTGTCTAGTCAATATACTTATAAATATTAAAGAGGAGGATGACATGGTGCAATGACGAAGGGACAAATGGGAATGTAAACAAGCATGTAGAAAGGATTACCGCCATGGCAGAGGGAACCATCAATATGCTTTGGTGTTGCCAGCAGAATCTCTTACCGAGCCATGCACAATCATCAGGTGTCTCATTTATAATAACAGGGTAGGGACCACAAAGTCAAGGTAGACATGGTATAACATCCTCGATTTCAATCCTCATTCATGTGTGGGATAAGTGTGATGGGCTTGAGAATGTCATCCTACTTCCGATCTCAACCTTGTCTCCTTATCCCATTGTTGCAATTATTCTGACATGGATGAAACACCGGCCAATATAGATCAGTGTCGGCCCTCTGATATTAATATTTCTCAATACTACGAAAAATTAACGACATGTTACTGTATTTGTGATATATTGCCGATATATCAGTTAATATTAGCTTGTTAGCTAATAGTTCTTAGAAGTTTTTTTTCTTCAAATATATCTAATACAAATATATATTATCTAAAATGTTCGATATTAAAATAACTATAACCAATACCAATACAGATATAGAAATTTTCATCCATGGTTGCAAATGATGCCTTCAACATTTTGATGTTAACCATTTGCTAATTGCACATATCTTGGGAAAAATTATGCTTACAGCAGTGAAAGTTTCCAATGGTTCACTTTGCCAGGGAGGCATTCTTCTCAAGCCATTTATAGGCATTCCTTATTGCTTCTTGCTTGGACGGAAAGGCAAATTACTTCTTTGGAATTACAACTTCTCATCCTTCTATTTCACCTACAAAATATATTTACTTCAATAGATATGCATTTGAACACTTATTGAGGATTTGGGAGCATCTTTTGCTGCCAGTAGATTGGGGATGAAGTCAAACATGAATTCCCTACCCATCCTCACGGTGGAGTTGACTACCTGCAGTCTAGAGCTTGGTTTATTGACGGTGTTGAAGGCAAGATGATGCAAGGATCAGCTTATGAAGAATCAACTCCTTGACCGAAATTAGTAAAGAAAATAGAATGATAAAAGGGAAGAAATTGAGAGAAACTGGAAAGGTTAACTAGAGTTTCCAATTTGAGAAGGGAAGGGTCTCCAAAAGAAACTCTAGTTCAAAGGTAAAATTTCATCTCCTCTTTGCTTTGATTGCATTCCCTAATTTATATTATTAACTGAGATGCTAAGGCTATTCCTATTATGAAAAATAGCTAAGTGCAACAATAAAGCAAAATAGAGGAAACAGAAGAATCTATGTTGGTTTAAATCCATCACGTGCTATGCTCGTGACCCTACTGATGGTTGACACATTTTCCATGTGCCATGTGTGTCTCACGTGAATCAGTCATTCCAATGGTTGACCTTCTCGATTCACTACACCCTGATCGCACGGTTGATATCAATCCACCTGTGCAGCCGGGATATGTGCTTCGTAATCTCACCTGCCCTCTTCACGTGCTTCTGTTGCTTCATCTGGAACTTCATGATGCTTTTCCATCCTTCATCTGACAATAGAGGAAAAGTCACATGTATGGCCTTGATGAAAGCTTTTTCAGCCTTACGCCTACAATGCCCATTTTCCTGTATCAGTTTTTATTTGCTAACATTTCCCTTCTTCCTTCATCTGCGTCTCCTCTGATCTCCCACCTAGGGTTTTCCCCTTCCCTTATAACTTCTTTATTCAAAAAAAAAAAAAAATCTGTAGTTGCTTACAGGTGACGACCCCAATAATCTTCAAGTTGATGAAAATACAATGGTGCTTTTCATTTATGATTTTAGGATTTATTGCCTTTAACTTAATCAATTTTCAATTATGTCGGATAACTATGTTTCGGAGCAGTTTAGGCACCAGCTAAGAAGATTTGAGCCATTCATTGTCTAGCACTAAAAACTTCTTCAGGGGCCAATCATTTTCCATCTCAAGGTACAGCTCCAATTCATAATACAACCAGGTCATGTTATACAGTGATATTCTATACAGAGATTTTGCATGATAGATATTACTTCTTCTCATTTACATCTGGTTATGGAGATAATTGATAACAATCGATGGCAACTGGTATGAGTCCATTTATTTCTTGCAACTAAAATGATGAGTGCAAACCAGAGTGATATTGTTCTTAGCTGATTTGTTGTTACCATCATTAGACTCAATTCATATTCTTAGTGGGATAATGAACTCCGCCTTTCCTGATTCAGAGGAAGTATGAAATGCAGAGAATACTCACCATGCTGATTTGGCTTCTCTCCTGATCTTAAGGATTTATTCATCAAGTTAATTCTTATGGATGGAGTTTCAATCTCACCCTCATGAGCTATCATCACTTAGACAGTGAACAAATATTGATAATGTAGCACTTTTCTATTTGTGTCTTTCATTGCATATTAACTATTTCACTGATTCATCAATCAAAGACCTTTGTGTTACTGGAAAGTTGGAAGCCTCAAGTTGAGTGTTGCTAATGAATATTTTCAATAAGTACTTTATGTATCCTGATTTTAGAAGCAAGGAGTTTGTATATAAGGATTTTAATGGGTTCACTTTTCAGTTCTTTAGCAAGGATTAGGGAAGGCATGAGAAAGATCAGGTCTTTATATGTTAGTGTGACCAAAGAATACTTTGTTCGAGTTTGTAGAATTTTCCTGCTGATTTTTAAGGGCAAGGGTAAATTTCTTCAGAGAAAGATCTTGGTAACTTGTTTTTTTTTTTTTTTTAAGGGATGGGTTTTTTCACCTTTATTTGTGGAAGACATTTCAGGTCTTATCACTCTCACTCTCTCTCTTAACTTCCGGCTTCAAAGAGGACCTTTTAATTAAAAAAAAAAAAAGCTATATCAGTGTCACTATGGGGATATTCCAGTTTCTCTTAACAAACAATTGGGAGTAAATATATTACATTTGCACATGTGATCAAGAAAGTGGAGTACAGTTTTGATAATTCTTGAATTTTTATTTTTCTTGGTTTAACAATTTTAACAACCAATTTGAGATTGACTCAACTATAGAGATGGCCAGTGTTCATGTTACTGACTGTGTCTATGGCAGCTTGATTACAATCATTAGAATTCTGCAGTTTGGCTTGAAAACAGTCCCATTTGGTTAGTTAATCCTAGAAACCCAACTAAATCCTTTTCTCTGGGTATTTTAGTTATATATAAATATATGTGTACATATATTTTATCTTAAAAACATCATAAATACTATCAAATTTTTATAATAATACATGGAAGATGAATTGCAACACAACATAAATTAAATATGAAAAAGTATTATCTTTTCAACATTTAAATTATATTTCAAACTGCATAAATTATGATTTGTTTTCTATATAAAAATGGTGGTTTGACTAGATAAAATACAAGAAACTATACTGAACAGTCTCGTGCATACCCTAGGTGGGGGAAGGAGGGGTGTAAAGGGTGGACTAGTTCAGTTTCTCGTCATTTAAACAAAACCAGATTGGACTGTTTACATGTAGAAGCAAACTGGACCAAAACCAATTATGTAATTTGGTCCCATTTGGTTTACAGTTCATATCGATAAACGTTATCTTACAGATGGTTCCATATGTTTTATCTAAAAAATAAAATACCTTGCATATGTTAATTTATAGTTGGAACATAATTTACATGTTTCACATATAACAACCAACTCAAAATATGAAATTTACATAAATTATACAGTTTGGCATAGTTTGCATAAACTAACAAACCAAGCACACAAATTTTCAAGTCAAACCAGAACAAACTGCAAATTATGGTTTGGTCTTGGTTAGTTTTAGGTTTAGACCGTACAAGGCACACACTTAGTGAAAGCTACTATATTAAATTATATATACTAGATTGATCGATTCCAACCAGCAAATAAAAGGTCAGGTAAATCAGACATGTTGGCAAGGAGTGCAGCCACAGCAAATGACCTTGCATCTTGAAGCATATCAACTTCCCATTTTAAGCATTTTGCATCATGCTTGTTTTAACCGTTGATAGAATATAAGCTAACAAGCCTACCAAATTTACAAAACCTATACCAAACAGCACTACAGCAAAGGATATGTATGAGTCAAGAAATTTGCACTAACCTGTGCTGACTTTTACGTGTGATGACACCAAGATACTGACACATCAATTTCAATGACAACTTGAGACCTTGCAAATGCTGCGGAATGCGTTTTGAGAGATAAATCCAAGCCTTTCAGCCTATATATTCGAATTTCTTGATTCAACTTCAAACTCTTCATTGATTTCTTGCACAACCAATAAATTCTAAACATACTAGACTTCAAATTGAATATCTAATTGTTAATGGTAGTTTGCTCTCATGAGTCTTCATCAAACAGTAGCTTATTAAAACCCTTAAGGCTGGACAGAAATTAATCTTTCATCATATAATCCACCAGCATTTGATACCATAAAGACAAAGTACATGAAAAACCCAGAATAGTCTGGATCAGAAAATTGAAGTAAACAGCAAATGAGAGATAAACAGAATCTTTACATACCTCCACAATAAAAATGCAACTTGTCAGCCACCATGTGCAGGGAGTGAACAGCTGTGCTAAGTGCTTCGACAAATATATGGAAGATGGACCTTAATACCAACATTGGAATTCAGGATTTTTGTGCGGCTCTTGGCTCTACTAATATGTGATTTTGCAGCAACAATGTGGGCATACTTAGCCGTCTGATTTCAACAAATTTTCGTAGAGAGTAAATGTCCATGAGGACTCTCCCATTCTACAATATTTCATAACTAGTATTTGAAATGGAACATGGTCAACTTGTATTCCAGATCTCCATATCTTGGCAAAAAGTTCTTCTGCCTCTCTAAAATGACCTTTCACACAGTGACCTTTTATTAGCTCAGTGTAAGTTATAACATCTGGATTACACCCTCTCCTAAGCATTTCATCATGTAATTGTAGGGCGACAGGAACCTGCCCTGAGTTACAAGCAGCACCTATTAACATATTGTATGTGACAAGGTTAGGGAAAATGCCACCTTGGAGTATATCTTTTTTAAGGGATAGAGCTTCATTGATATGTCCTCCCTTCAATAAAGCATAAATGATTGCATTATAAGTATATATATTTGGTATAACACCATACACCAACATTTGGTGTCTAATGGAGACTGCATGGTTGAGGTCCCCACATTTTCCATACCCATCGATTATGACATTCCAAACAAGTGGTCCAGGAATCATCGAGTTTAGTAACATACAATCCAGTAACTTTTGAGCCTTAATAACATCTCCACGTATGCAGAAGCCTTGGATAATCATTTTATAAGATACTTCATCAGGAGTCACTCCCATACTTGACATGACACCAAGAATGTACAATGCCTCATCAAATTTTCCAATTTTGCTGAAATAACTGATAAGTGTGTTATAAGTAAACACATCCGGCAGTATACCCTTTCTAATCATTTCACCAAAGTATCTAAATGCAAGTTTTACCTCCCGGATCAAACAGAATCCATGGATAATAACATTATATGCAATGATATCTAGTTTCATGTCATTTTGCAACATCTCTACAAGAAGACCAAGAGCCTCCATGATGTCTCCGTTCTTAAAACAGCCATCCATCAGTATGGTTGATGTGATTAAATCTGATGATTCCTCCCCACATTCATCACTTAGGATCTCTACCAGAAGCTTTTTAGCATAGTCCAAAAGACCTTTCTTACAAAGGGCATGAACGAGTATGTTACAAGTAATCCTATTTGGCCTAATGCCACCAGTTGTCATAGAAGAGAATACATGGAGAGCTTTATCCACATCATTCTTTAAACAATAACCCTTGATGAAAGTGTTGTAGGTGGCACAGTTTGGCAAAGGACCTGTCTCTAACATCTCCCTGATCAGACAATCAGCCTTCTCCACGTTACCAGTTTTACAAAGTCCATTGACTAGGTAATTGTGTGTAAGCACATCAGGTATGTAATTATTCTTCATCAATTTGTTACGAAGCCACATAGCTGCTCCTAACTTGCCTTCCAAACACAACTTTGCAATAATGGCCTCAAATCTACTGTAATAAGCTTCAGTGAAGCTTTTAGTCATGTCAACTTTGGCCAATGAAAGAGTTCCCCTGCAGTTTATGTACTCCAAGTTATATCAGATATTTGACAAGAAAAAGTAACCACCATAGTTTCCAGGAAATTAATTAGGGTAGCATAGAAATTTCAGGATGCGGTACTAATCAAATTAGTAACCACATAAAGAGAGAGAATTAACACAGCCTTTCAGGCAATTAGCTCTTACTCAAAATTTTAACAATTTGGAACCCCTCCCCCCCCCCTCCCCCAAAAAATTAAAAAATAATCCATTTGATTGCCGGAACTACAGTAAGTGGCATGCATCAGTTTATCAAAGATCAGCGTTGAATCCAACCTAGCAACAAGAGCATGTAATTGACCGTGCATATCTTGTGCACTTGCCAGTTGCCACTAGTTGCTTTTTGGTCACCATTAGGTCATTATAGCCAGTTTCAACTCAAACAACCAAGTCATTCTCAATTGGCCCTAGCATAACATAGATGGTGCACACAAGTTTATCAAGATCTACATAAAATCCAACCTAGCAACAATGGCATGTGAATTGATCATGGATATCTTCTATGCTCGCCAACAGTTTCAACTTGAACCAGGCCCTTATAGCCAGTTACATCTTGAACAATCAAGTCATTAATCCATTGGTCCAAGCATCAAATTCCATCAGTTTTGGCAACTTCACTTTTTACTATTTTACAATGGCTTCTTTTGGAATCTAGAATTAAGAGATTAAGATATTAGAATCAACTGTACCATAAGGGACTAAGATATTAGAATTAACTGTACCATGATAAAAATGAGAGCATTTTGATTGAAGGCTAAACTATTTTTTGGACAACAACAACTTGACATGTGGGTATGGGCCAAATTAAATCAAACCTAAAGCAGGAAATGGAAAAAGGCCTAAACTTAGAATAAGAGAAAACTCCTCTCTCTCTCTCTGTCTCTCTCTTGAAACTAAATCCGTACTAGAGATATATGGCCCAACACACAGACCACGAACCAAAAGAGGGCTTGTCTGATAGTTTGAGAAGGGAATAGAGGTATACTGCACAGGAAATTGCAGATGCTCAGAAGGGCGGACAGGGCAGGTATGGTGCACCTAAGGTTTGATCGATTGGAGAAGTCCAACTGGTGATGAAGGCTTACAATCCAGGGAATTTGGACCTCTATTATGGTTTCAGTGAGTATGAGCAGTCCAACTGGTGAGCAGTCCAACTGGTGTATCTAAGGCTTGATATGAAGCTTTGATTGAAAGAACTCTACCTTCCATTGAAGAAGCAAAACTGAAATCAAAACAAACATTTACTATTCAACTTAGTAAGGACCAGGACCAGGTTCAAATGGTGGTTAAGATACAAAGTTAAAATCCAGACAATGGTAGTTGTGATGGATCATGGTGGTGGAAAGGTGATGAAGGGGCAGTTCACGGCTTCACCAAAGTGTAGGATGTTCCAGATTTAAGCAACAGCTGTTCTCTGTACTAAGCAAGAAGCAATTTAACAAACAAGCAGCTCTGAAGGAAGCAGCTGCAACAACAGGCACATCGTTAGCTCTAATACCAAACTGATGAGAACAAGCACTAGAATTTCATCAGATAATACGGCTATTCAACTCAATTTCATTCAACACACAAAAATAAAAATAGAAGTACAATGAATTTTAGTGTAACCACTTAGAGACCAAGAAAGCTGCCAAACGGAGCTCAGACTAGGAATACTTTCCTTAATTTCTATCAATCTAGACTGAAACAATTTCTCAAACTTCTGAATTTCCAAAAGGAAATGTAGAGCATTGGTGGGCTAGGCTGACTTAGAACTGAACCTTTCAATCACATGTAGAATAAACTCTAAGATGTCCTGCATCATGAAAATGGCATATAGTCTAAACATCTAAAGTCCTTTCATAGGTAGGTTGAGAATCAACTAATCAGTGTCTCAAAGGATACCTAGTCAGCTTCAAAAGTCACGTTGCTCTTCCATACAATCCTAACAAGAGAGCAAGAGTTTTTTCCTGGTCAAAGAGAGAGCAAGTTTGAAACCAATAAGAAGAAACAGAAGCAAAAATCGTCAAGCTGAACGCCAAGCCCCCAGAAGAAAAGAAAAAAATGAAGACAAAAGGACAGAAGGAGCAAAAAGATCACAAAGTAGTGCAAGTCGAAGGTCTGAATTGTTTGCAATACCTAATTCAAATTCTGAAAGCACGGATAAGATTAAGGATGGCCTTCTTTTTCAGTTCTTATTCCTTTTTTAATTAGTCAGGGACCATCCATCCAAGAGGGAGTTTGGCTTTGATTAATCTGAAATAGGCCAGTCGGGAAAAAAATGTGGATTCAGTTAGAACATAAAACCATGTCATGAACCTAATGCCACAAGCTTAGGCCATGTAAATAATTTAACATATAGATCAATAAATAAAATCCAAGGTGATAATTCAAACCAACGGATATATCATATGAAAAAGAGTCCCCAATTCATAAGCTGGTTTGATCTAGATTATTTTGAGAAAAATGGGAAATATAAAGAATTGAACTACCATTGCTTTGTCATATCTTATACAGGTGTCCATAAATCTTCATGGAAGCTACAGAAAACATGTGATACCTCTTATTTTTTCCATTAATAATATAAATAAATAAGTAAACATTTTGTTAAAACTACTACAAAAGAACACGAGGATGGAGGAATTGGCCAAACGGGAAAGCTTCATTCTCTGGAAGCTTCAGAAACATAATCTTACAAGACGAAAAAACTGAGACATGAGTTCATCTTTGTCACTAGGATGCATGTGCAAGTGTCAAATACTGGAATTCAAGGCCAAATCTCTTTTTCCAAGACTTATAAAAGATTATCAAAATTGATTTGAAGCTTTCCATGTAATATTCCAAATTTTTGTTCGGATTAATTTAATATTAATTGTGATTTTGGATAATTTGGACGTGATAAAAATTAATTTAATACTATAAAATTTGGAATGATATTTAGATCAGTTGGGTTGGCGCCCGAGGTGCGCTTGTGCTATCGCCGGGAAATCCATTTGGATTTTAGAATAAAAGAAAACTAAAATACAAAATATAATAATAATAATAATAATA
>JAODPA010091775.1:0-23390 GCA_025585075.1 Nepenthes mirabilis | reverse complement strand
AATAAAAATTAAAATTATTGACTTATTGATTAATCTTAATGGGTTCAGTATACCCAACTAAAAAAAAAACCGCTCAACTACTTTGCCTTATTCACAGGCGATTGACATGGGTGGTTTCTGACTGGCGATTGTAAGAAAGAAGATTAACCACCTCCACCGTTATAACTATTATCATCCAAATAGGAGGAGGAGAAAGAAGCCCCAGGGGAAGAGGAGAACCTCTAGGAGAGATGAGGCTGGAAAAAGAGGGAAGATGGTAAAGAAGGAAGAGAAGGAAAAGGAAAAAAGAGACTTAGAGGACACTGCTCCTTAAATCCTCCCAAAATATCTCTCTTGTCAAGTGCCCAACCATCTTTCAAGAACACCCGGACCATTTAAGACATCCCACTACAAGGAACGCATTCAAGACGCCCCATGGTAGGAAACACTTCTAAGCCGTTCGTTTTTGGGGCGTGCCAAAACATTCAATCTACCGATATATGTATCATCTATGTATCTTTCTATTATTTTGGAAAGACTTTTAACTTGAGCGTCGAAAAATTTACGATGGGAGCAATTCTTGTCGTCTTCTGACATATTATTTTCAGTTGTGTTACTCAGGATTCAGGTTCAGGCTATGGAGACCGAATTCGTATCTGATCGACCCAGTATGAAGATCCGATTCACGACCTCTAATGCGTAGAACAATCTAAATTTGTGGAACGTAATATTGACGCCATCCGTGAAAAATGATTAAAAAGTCTAACCACTTCATAGCAACAAAACAAACACTATCAATATCCATACACTAACCAACATCTCGGCCAAAGAAATTGTCTTCCATGGCGATAACTCCTCTCAGTAACCATTGCAACTTACCCTTGGCATGTTAATAGCCGGGGGCTGGGAGCTTTCCCTATAACTCCCAAACTCCAATGTCCAAGAAAAAGCAATCTGGCAACGCAACAGCAGAGAAAAAAAAAGAGAGAAGGGAGAAAAGCCAGATAGCCCCGCATTTCGGCATTTCCTCTCTCAAAAAGTAGGACAGCCCTGTATTCCGGCATTTCCTCTCTAAAAATTCCAAACGTGGAAGCATTTCAGAATTCTCTATCACAAAGTCAAACCAACTCTCAAATCCATACCGGTATTTTCTCTCAAAATGTCAGCCCAAATCCATATCGACATTTTCTCTCAAAATGCCCAGTCACATATCCATATCGACATTTCCTCTTTGAAAATACCAGATGCCCATGCAAACTAGCATCTTCTCTTTAAAAATGCCGGATACTCATTTAAACCAGCATTTCTTATCTAGAAATATCGAACGCTAGTTCGAATCAGCATTCCCTCTCTCAAAAAGGCCGCCCAAAGGCAGCATCAGGCAAAATACATTAAAAAAAAAAAAGAGAAAAAAGAGAAAAGGTGTCGGGCAGTAGAGGAAGAAGGGTGAAGCGAAGAGCAACGATGACTGCCGCTGCCGAAGAAGATGCCGCCCAGATCTGAGGCCGGCGAAGCCCTCTTCGTGTTTCCCCCTCAATTTTGTGCTGTGACGTGAAGAGAAGGAGTGAAATCGTGAAGTCATTAGGTGCGAGAAAATCGTCGCTGTCGCCGCCATCACCGGAGTAAAATCAACAAATTAAGACAAGCAAATCCTTCCTTCACCTTTGAGGATGTCGGTATTGTGCTTGCACGTGGTGATTTTGAGGTGATTTGGCAAAATTTTGGTGGATTATGAGGCGAGATGAAGAGAGAGGAAGAAAGCCACGCATGCACTGCAGTCGCGGGGTGGCTATCTCCACGGCTAGCACCATCGTCCATGCCGGGACTGTCCTCCGTTGGCGCTCATCGTCGTCGTCTTCATCAGCCGCAACCCTCACCGCCAAGTCCAACCACCATCTGAGACCGCGGTGACAGCCCATGCCTCTAAACTTGCGCATTTGAGCCCACGGTGACGAACCTCAACTCTGGATTCAGTTTCTGAGGCGGCGGTCATATCTTCATCTGCAACTTCCACGTCTGAAGCCGCGAACGCTGCTATCCAAGGACGTGGACGCAACGTCGAGTTCTAGAGGTCGTGGGCACAACATCGAGTTCCAAAGCCCGTAACGCAGCTATTTGAAACCGCGGATGCCACGTCACCACTGGGTTCCACATGTGAGCTGTGGGTAAAACTCTCGCCTTTGAGCTGCGCATCTGGCCACCGTGGGCACTATGTTGTGCCGACGGCCATGACAGACCTCGTAGTGAGGCAGCAGAATGAAACATTCAGGGAGAGTAGAAGAAGCCAAGGTGTTGAATAAAGTGTTAGGTTTGATCACTTTCTTGTGAGTAACTAAAAAAACAGAAACCTCGTCAGGTAACAGAAGACGGTCAACGAGAGGTTGACTGGTTGGAAGTAGAATTCGGTCAACAGGATGTTAATCGGCTGAAAAAGGAGAGAATTTCTTTGGAGTGGGTTTCTAGAGAGCAAATGGAGGAGTGCATTTGCCGGAGTGAAAATCCGGATAAGACTAATCGGGCAAAGTGACTGGTCAACATGTTGACTAGCTGAAGGCTCGTGGTCGGTTGAAGGCACGCAAGAGCACTTTGGGGGCAAAGAGACTGACCAACATGTTGACTGACAGATTATGAATTTCGGTCAACGTTTGTTGACCAGCTGCTAAATGTGGGCCATTTTGCCAGGTATGGAAAAATGGTCGGTCTGCACGAGATTTATCGGTTTACACAAAATGACTGGTATGGTGAATTTACCGGTATGACAAAATAACCGGTATGGATGAATTTACCGGTATGGCCCAGATGACTGGTATGGTTGAATTTCGGTATGAAACAGTGCCAAGTTCGGGGTAAAATGGCCGGTTACGCCATTTTGCCAGGCTTTGGCAAAATGGTCTCCCAAAACGGCCAAGGTATAGCCGAGGACATGGGATGAGCACAGCAAGGATCGAGGTCGTTGTCATTGCTTGGAGACATCAAGGAAGGTCCGAGGACTTAAGGGTAGAAAACGCATGTGGATGCTAACTCAGAAGATTAGCTAAGCATGCGTAATCTCAGGGGCATATGCGCAATTTCTGCATAGTGGGTGCCATTTTTGCATAGCACGATGATTTATAGTGCATGGGCTATTTGTGCAAGTGGCAGGTTGTAGAGCTGTTGGTGGTAGACGATTGTCCACACGCAGCCTGTCTATTGGGCAGATGGTCTCTGGAAAAAGCAACATATTATGCATATTGGGCATGTGGTGAATGGTGAGCACAAGTGTGAGAGTTCAAGGGTGGTAAATCCAGTGAGTCGATGCAATTGAGGCGATGAAATCCAACAGTGTGTGTGAAAAGAAAAAGAGTTGAGTGCAACATCGGTGAGAAGGAGAGAAGAAAAATAGAGAGTAAAGAACAAAGTGAGAGTTTTCTTATTGGGTTTGGTCACTCCCTTGTGGACAACTCAACAAACGAAAGTGTCGTCGGGTAGCAAAAGACGGTTAACAAGAGATTGGCTGGCTGAAAGTAGAATCCGGTTAACGGGATGTTGATCGATTGAGAAATGAGAGGATTTCTCCAGAGTGGGTTTCTGGAAAACAAATGGAGGAGTGCATTTGCCAGAGTGAAAATCTGGAGAAGATTTGCTGGGTAAAGTGATGGGTCAACATGTTGACCAACTAAAGGTGTGCGGTCGACTGAAGGTGCGCAGGAGCACTTTGGGGGCAAAGAGACCGGTCAACATATTAACTGGCAAATTATGGATTTCGGTCAACGTTCGTTGACCGGCTGCTGAAGGTGGGCCATTTTGCCAAGTATGGAAAAATGGCCGGTTTGTACGAAATTTACCTATTTGCACAAAATAACTGGTATGACAAAATGACCGATATAAATGAATTTACCGGTATGGCCTAAATGACCTATATGGATGAATTTCGGTATAAAATAGTGCTAGATTTGGAACAAAATTGCCAGTTGCGCCATTTCGTTAGGTTTGAACAAAAAGGCCGATTTGCCCAAAATGGCCAAGGTGCAACCAAGGACATGGGGTGAGCACAATAAGGACCGAGGTTGTTGTCATTACCTCGAGATATCAAGGAAGGCCTGAGGACCTGGGCGCAGAAAGTGTACGTGGATGCCAACTCAGAAGATTGACTAAGCATGCGTGATCTCAGGAGAATATGCGCAATCTCTACAGAGTGGGCGCCGTTTCTATAAAGTACAATGATTTGTAGTGTATGAGCCGTCTGTGTAGATGGCAGGTTGTAGAACTGTTAGTGATATGTGATTATTCACATATAGCCTGCCTATTGGGCAGATAGTCTCTAGGAAAAGCAATATATATATGCCTGCTGGGCACAAGTGTGAGAACTCAAGGGCGGTAAAGTCCAGCGAGATGATACAGTTGAGGCAGTGAAGTCCAGTAGTATGTGTGAAAAGAAAAAGAGTGGAGTGTACCACCGGTGAGAAGAATGATAGAAAAAAACATATAGTAAAGAGCGAAGTGAGTGTTTTTTTGCTCTGGGATTGTTTTTCTTATTCTGTTTCGGGTGTGTAACGGATATTCTCTCTTAAGATTTTGTAATCAATTTTCACATAGTAAACTTGTTGTGGGCTAAGTGCCACGTGATATTTCGCTTCGATTTGTGAAGGATTTTCATGTAAAAATTTTGTGTTCCTCATCTTTCTCCCATTATGTGCTTGAGTGCATTCCTGCTTGACTGGCCCTTTGCCCCAACATAAAGCTTAGCCCACAATGTCCGAGGACATGAGACAAACTTTCGTACAAAATATGTCCGAGGACAATAAAAAGTTTCTATTAAATTTGCTGGAGGGCGGAAACAAAAAATTTCATCTCGATTCTGACAAATGATGGAAACGAAGATTTCGTCCCAAATATATTCGAGGACATGAAACAATCTTCGGTTTAAAATTTGTCCAAGGATAGGAGCAAAGATTTAGTCCAAAATCTATCTTAGGATCCTTGTAGTGCTAACGGACACTTTATCATTCGTGGTGGAATGAGAGGCTATACCTGGGGGCTAAACAAGCCCAATCTTGCAGCAACGTCCTTCATCGAACTCGACGATGAAGACTTTACAAAAGCTACCATGGTTTTCATTATGGGGGCTAGCCATGAGCAGCCCATTATCTATCCACTACAATTAACATTGCCCATCTAAGTTTCATGTCAGAATAAATTTTTACGGATTAGTGACACGGCCTGAGTCATAAAAAAGCGGACCGTCTGACACCAAAGTATTGGCCACCCAGACCATGATTGAGGATTAAGTCCCAGAGTATAGAGGCAACAGACCAAAGAGTTGGCAAAAACTACTTTAACTACCCACCGAAGCGATGCACGCAAGCCATGCACCTAAAACGGTCAACTGATCCCAATGGCACAATACGCCATCTACCTCGAGCACCGCAAGCGACAACGATGGATCCATGATGAATCCAAGTAAGTCTTGCACGTATCATATTACTCATATAAGTGCCATACTTCAATAGTTTAATTATTAGTATAGTCATTTTTCATGCTCATGTGAGTGCCTGCATATCAAAATTCAGTTACATCACCAAGCAGCCCAGAAGAGGTTGAATTTTGAAACTCGATTACATCACCGAACGGCCCAAAAGAAGTAAAAATTTAAAACTCGATTACATTATCAAGCAGCTAAGAAGATGTCAAATTTTGAAATTCAATTACATCATCGAGCAGTCCAAAAGATGTCGAATTCTAAAACTCGGTTACATCATCAAGCGGCCCAAAAGAGGTTGAATTTTAAAACTCGATTATATCACCAAGTGGCTCATAAGAGGTCAGATTTTAAATTTTGGTTACATTACCTAGCGGCTTAGAGGAGTTTGGATTTTGAAAATCAAAATTTTCAAGGATGGTAAGCCGAAAAATTCAAACCTATAAATAGGGTCCCATTAGAAGTATGTTTGGAGTTAAAAATTTTGAACCATCCGACATGGGAGGCTGATGATGGGTTCAATATACCTGACTAACAAAAAAAATCGTTTAACCGCTTCATTTTATCCACATGCGGTTGATATGGGTGGTTTTTGACCGGCGGTTGTAAGGAAAAAGATTAACCAACTCCACCTTTATAACTACCCTCATCCAAATAGGAGGAGAAAGAAGCCCCAGGGGAAGAGAAGGACCTCCAAGAGAGATGAGGTTAGAAAAGGAGGGAAGAGGCCAAAGAAGGAAGAGCAGGAAAAGGGAAAAGGAGATTTAGAGAGTACTGCCCCTTAAATCTTCCCAAAATATCTCTCTTGTCAAGTGCCCAATTATCCTTCAAGAACACCCCTGCCATTTAAGACGTCCCACTATAAAAAGCGCATCCAAGACGTCCCATGGTAGGGCACACCTCCAAATCGTCCGTCTTTCGAGTGTGCTGAAACGCTCAATTCACCAATACATGTATTTTCTATGCATCTTTATATTATCTTGGATAGACTTTTAACTTAAGTATTGGAGGATTTATGATGGGAGTAATTTTCGCCATCCTTTGATCTCTCATTTTCAGTGTATTGTGCAGGGTTCAGGTTTGAAATTATGGAGACCGAATCCGCATCATATCGATCTAACATAAAGATCTGATTTGCGGCCCCTAATCCATAGGACAACCAAAATTCGTGGAAAGCAACAAATTTCTACAGTAAATAATTTTATTTGAAGCTCGATACTTTTCTATCACAAAACCTACGGTAAATGGCGTCGTTTACATACTAGTCTGAGAAATATCATGGTAGCTGGTGATTGTATTGGTCATAATGATTGTAATAGTTTTGATAACTAAAAAAATCATAAAACTACCGAACAATTAATGTTATTTTTTGGTGTAATCCGCTATTAAAATGTGACCGTAGCAACCGATATGAAAAGAATAATAAAACAGGGTAGCTGCAGCCACTCTTGACTATCATCTCCCAACAATCGTTCTCCTACACATGCTTAACAAATGCAATCAATCTAACAGCGGTGATTACTACTAGTTTTTGGGCTCAAGAAATTTGCAAGTCAAATGAAGGTGAGGTTTCTATTCTGACTTAGATACCCTTTTTTCCTATGTAAATGTTGTTGAAATAGAAAATTTTTAATTATGTAGGCTTATGCAGTTGGTGTTTAATCCTTGAGAATTTACTCTTGAGACGAGTTCAAGTCTCAGCCCATCTTCCTTGTTTATTTATTAAACCAAAAGATAGAAAATTTTTCATGGGAGTGCTGCTAGAAGAATGACATTTGAAGGGCATCTTTGTTATGTATGAAAATTTTCATTATTCCCCAATATCTATGGGGGAAAAAAAAACATCAACGGCATTCCAAATCGTAGTTTGAATGAACCCTCCAGCACCCATAAATTGTTCCTGGAACTACACTGATTCTTGCAAGCAAGATGAATCTAAGGGGCGATTTCATAATTCCAGCGGGATGCCCATGCCCTGGTACATATGTTAAATTTTGAAGAAAACAATAAAACTTTAGAACATATACACCATCGAAGAAGTTCTTCAACACCTTGCAGATAATTGTGTAACGAGTTGAATAGTTTTCACGAGGGAGCAGTGGCAGCAGCTCCTCCTCCTTCCTTAATCAAAGCTGTATTCTCTATATTGGAAAATTGTTTAGTAATAAATGAGTTTTGTAATCAGTCAAATTCTAGCATTGCTTATTCTGAAAAGTATTAAATCTTTTGCTGGACATCCTTGGATCCTCCTCTGGATGCTGGCCTTTGATTTCGTGGAGGTAAACAGTTTGTGCTCTTGAATGTGCTGCTGCTACTAGCCTTTCTTCCCTGCTTAGGCGGCTGCAAAGAGTTGACATAGAAATAAGCCATTGCCAACAGCATAATTAAACACAATGGACTAATCATCAGATGTGCCCGCGAGGGTGAAACATCAGCAGAACCTTCTGTAGTAGAATTTTTGCGTTTTCTGTTTGGTCATAGTAGCAGGGCAATGGCTGCATTTTGAAGCAAAAACCACCATGCAGTTTCGTAAGTTCTGCTTCGGCTTTCTCCTGGAAAGGGTGAGAAGAAGGGGGCAGCTATTACAGTTCAGTATAAGTTATGCCACGTCAACAGAAGGATATTACTCTATATACATGTATTTGTACAATTTCAATATCACAAGAAAGGTTGATGATGAGATAATCACCTTGAATGTAGATTGCTGTTTCACCTTCTGGGTCACATTGGCATTGAATTTCTCTTCTAGCTTCTGGAATATGTGAGGGGCAAGAAAACGAATGGTTTAACATTACAATGGGCAAGGAGAAGCAGTGGATGGAACATGGTAATAATCCTAATGATCTGAGACTTGCCTCCTTTCTTAGTACTGTTCTCTCACCGCGCCTCAAGCAGAATGAATTGGGTATAATAGGAGAACTTGTCTTGTTCATGCTGGTTCTTGGAGACTTCATCCTATTGACATGCAGATAAAATTTTCAGATGCAGTAAGTTGTTGTAAACTAGGGGAACAACCTTTCCACAGTGAAGAGATTAGACTGGGTGAATCTAACTCATGCTACATTCAATTATATAGGAACCTAGTGCACTGGGCCCTTTAGTACATTGCACCAGCTAACTTCCCGGTCCATCATCACCACGGAGATTTTACTTCCATTTTTGAAAGCTCCGTGAATGGAGAAAGTAAGGATTCATTATGCATTTCTCTTGAAATTACCCTTTTCACAGTTCGGATAGAAAATTGAAACAATTTTACTTTGCTCTTCAGAAACTAAGTGCCACCTTGGGCCAACTGGTTTGGTCCCACAGCCGGAGGAATTAAACAGCATTCGGGCCCTAGAGAAAGTAGAATGACTGGAAAATGTTAAGAAAAAATTGACTTGAAAATGTATATAAACAGTTTATTGTAATTTTGATCTTTTTATTTGTCAAAAATGGAAGAGGAAGTACCCTCTTTTTGGTGACTTGGGAATAACTGGAGGAGAATTTGGAACTCCATCGTCAGAGTCCTGCATTTTCATGCGTATAAATTTCAGAAAGAAGTATTTATGAATGTAAGGTAAGAGGAAAGAAGAAAGGAAAGACCTTAGCATGAGTCTTGATAGGAGTAGTTGCCATTGAAGAACCTGCAAATTTCTTAATAACTGGGGATATGAGTTTGTTCAATTCTCGATTGATTGACATTCTAAGTGGAGTTCTCTTCTTCCCTGGATTGTCTTCCACCAAAGATTTCTTGCCTATTGGCGTGGTGTAGTTCTCCTTGCCGGGATGAATTGCAGCCACCGATTTGACTGGGGAACATGAAATCTGAGGGGCTCTGCTCCCAACTGATGACAAATAGGAAGAAAGTGGTGGGTTTTTTTTTCTTATTTTCATTGAGATAACCTGATCGACATCAGATTTCTGCTTCAAATAATTCAACCCCAAAAGGAGGCAAACAGGGGGAAGATGATGCGGGCTTATGCACAATCGGAGCCGGTTTGATTCGCTTCAGAAGGGAATTAGGGGAAATTGGGAGATTGACAGAGGAGGAAGGCACCGAGAAGAGAGAGAGAAGACGTGAGAGAGAGAAGGAGAGTTGAGTAATTGCTTTTCTATATCTCATTTCCTTATATAGTTTACAATCATTAATTTAAACAGTATATTTTACATTTACTTATACATCTATCTACATGTCCTACAAAGTTATAAACTCACCTTTTTAATAATAAATGGTTCAACTTTAAATTTAATGCATCCAATTAAAAGAAAAGGCCTAACATTTTAATTTCCTCACCATGCCACCCAAAGATTAACAATTCCCACAACTTTACATTCCTCAACACTTGTCCCAGTGAAGGCTCCAAGAGCCAATTCATTAGTGACAGGTAACCTCTTTCCTTCACAGGTGGAGATGCACATAAGCTTTGAAAACCCACACTCTTTTGCCCTTTTCATGGAGGTTCACATGTTAGCAAAATGTCCATGCGGGCATTGAAGCTCAGTATTAAACCATTAGGAACTTTAGATGATTGCATACGGAAGCTGTTAAAATGAACTAAAAATTATGCTTCAAAATAAACCCTATAACTCAGATTAAATTATAAAATTAAAGGAACTAAATTACACCTCCACAACCTAATATGGACCTTTCAAGTTTTGAAGTTTAATTCTGGAACGCGAAATTCACTCTGAAGCCTGATTTTGATTTCAATTGAGCTTGACTCTTTACAAACAAGCACTGAAAATTAGTATTAATATTCATCTCAGTGACACTCTGAGCTTAATGGCTTATAGTATTACTGCCCAAAGCAAATTACCACCACCAATGTCTAGAAATTTGTAGGGTTATACGGATTCAAACTATTAATTGATGACTGATAGTTAAAGCCTAGCACTTCGTACAGCAAGTAGGGAGGAAATATTAGAAAGTAAATTGAATGAAAAGTTGGAGAAGAAAAAATGCTTTCTACTACAAGGTCTGGTCTTACAAAAGAGATTTGCACTCCGCTCGTGTCGGCTATCCACAAGCTTCTGCCACAGTAATCTAAAGCTGAATAAAATATGCAGCACATAGGTAAAATCCAAACAATATATTGCCCTAAGTTAATCAACAGCAAGTTCCCTTAAACCCCAGCTTTCGTTTCCTCACATCAGGTACACAGGAAGTAACCATCAGTAGCAAATCAGAGAAACATCTTAACAAAGCCAAAATTCACAGGACAGAGAATCAACATGCTACCCTCTTGTAAAATGTGATCATCTGCATAAAACAAGCATCATGATATCGTAATTTACAAGCATCGTTATCGACTCCTAAAATTTGGAAGTAATATACACTCTTTTTCACAGGATCTGTTTGGACTTGAAAAAAGCATCGGCTATTATATTTTGGAGGTCAAGGAGATCCGCATTCAGGCGTTTCAGTGCACATAGAAAATAGAAACTAAACGGCCAAAGACAGTTAGTTTTCCACTTCTTTCAGGGAATTTAGCCGCCTAAGTCTCTCGTCTAGTTCTGCCATCACCTCTGGCTCTAGTTTTTTCCTTCCCTTCGATATAGTGTTTGTCGTCATAGACCCAATTTTGTCAAAAGCCACCTGTCCAAAACAAAGCATCAATTGCTATTAAATTCAACACCAACAGCACATACAAACACATTTAGAGGCTGGTCGCAAAAGCAAAACAGAGCAACAGAGTCCAAGTTCCGCATAAACTTGGACAAAATGAACCTGAGATCACGATGTACAGCTTCCTGCTAACAAAATGATATTTTGTCATGCATCAGAATCTAAATTCAATGCAGTTCACAAATTTGATCACAAGCATCCCATCAAGATGATCCATATTTGAGGCCTGTTTGGCCTGGCCATATTTACTGAATTCCTAAACCCTTAGGATATTTGCTAACATATCCTGTACTGAATGCAGTTCTCAACATAATCCCTATAAAAAATGAAACTTTGATAGGTGCAGCGCCCTGCACAAGAATATGGTGACTATGTGCCCTACTGAAGCTTTTTGTTTGTGCGTTGGTTGAGTAATGAGTACTGTAAAATCCAAATAACTGATACTCTTCTCAACTGGAAAATCTCTTTAATTTTCAGTTCAAGCCTTTAAAAAAGCTACTAAAGGAAACTATAAAACGGAGTTTCACTTCAAGAGGTAAATTTTCTTAAGAAGCCAAAAGATGTTGTGATAAAATCCCCTGTTTAATCAAACTTCAACTTTTAGAATAAGAAAGCTGTCCAAAAGCTAGAGCCAACAGGCAAAAAAAAAAAAAGTGTTTTCTTGCCATTCATTAATAGTACAGCCTCAGAATTCTCTGGGCAACTTGTCCATTATGTATCATCACAAGTTCCATCAAAATGAACTGGTTTTCATCATCCCCACCTTTCATATCCTCTTTTTCGCGAGGGAGGGTGGGAGAGTAAAGATACCCGAGAATAGAAATGTGAAAAAGAGTTCTGTCTTACCTCCAGTAATTCATCAGGGTCAAAGAGGTGGTGAGTGGTTCTCTGTAAGATGTTTATTACATCCCCAACTTGCTGGGTCAGAAGCAACTGATCTTCATTCATCTACAGATGGTATATACAACTTAGAGAATCTCCCCTCTTATGAAGGTCTAATCCTTCAGTTGATCTCATTGAAACTAACATGGATAATTCACTAAAAACGAAAAGATTAAAGACAAATTAAGAAGTTCAAGAGAGATGCATGCAATTAATGGATAAAAGATGATGGGCACCTTGAATACTGCCAAAGCTACATGAAACAAAACTTTTGCTCCCTCGTAGAAGAGGATGTCCCAGACCCTCAGAGTAGTCTGTGAAAACAAGCTCCAGAAACAATATAATTATCAGACATGGAACATGTTTGAGTGGAATTTCTAGTCTTATAGAGAAGCATACGCAAAAAGACAAGCCAAAAAAATAAAAATAAGAAAAGAAAACAATGGTCAAACCTCGGAGGGCAAGCTCTTTGAAAAGAGGCACAGGAACCACTCGGTGGCAACAAGAGAGACATCAAACTCCAAATCTTCCAAATGAGCAGATATCCTGCATTTTTCTTTTTCAATCTTAGAAAAGGGATTAGCAAACAAAAACCCAAACAACTGACACATCTCTAGTATGAAGAGACGAGAAGGAAGAGTACTTTGGACATTTTTTAGCTAGTAAATCTTTGAAAACTCTTTGCTCGACATGGCACCCTGTCAAGTTATTTGTGTAACAATCATTGACCAATACATTTTCCAATAGGACAGCTAGCATCCAAAAGGCATCTTCTTCTGTCTTCATCACAAGCAACAACAAGGCGGCCACATAATTTAAGCCCTGCACTCATAAAGAAAACCAGTACAGTTGCTAACGTTAGAAGTTCTGCAATAGAATTACAGAAGTTAAAATGGCAAGCAATTCTGTTTCTTCTGTTAGCTTGAATAATGAAAATATGTAGAATCAACCAGGAAAAAGAAAACGGATGGTAGATCATGCATAAGGAATAACAGGCATTGTAAACAAAGCATGCATAAATTGTTACAGCGCCAAAAGCAGAATTGTTGATGAGATATTGCTGCATGGTCCATATAACCATTAGTATTATGATAAAAAGAGCAGGTTTCAGCAAATTCAGGTCCTCCAAGAGATGAATTAAATAATCTGATTTAGATCAAATTGATGGCATAGATATCATCCTGCAATAAATTAGTAAATAAATGGGAACATAGTTGTTTAAGAATAAGGAGCAAACATTGCCTGACATTACAAAATAAATATACTAAAATTGTCATTACCACTTTATCTAATAAAGGGGTAGGCCGGTGCATAAAGCTCATGCTATGTACAAGGTCCGAGGAAGGATCAGATCATTTTACGTTTATTTTACGCATTCTTATATTGCATTATGTAAAAGACCGTTTTCACAACTCAAACCCTAATCTCCAGGTACTGCATTGACAACTATATCAGTTGCGACAACTTTATTTGAGGTGAACATTAAATAAAATAATAGCCTGTTGCCAGAAAATTACAGAGGGGGAGAGACCCACCTGACAGTAACCAACATAAGAATCGCGAAAAGAATACACCACAAGAACACGGCGGAGAGAGGCATGCCCCTGCGGTGTATCCAACCATGGGTGACCGGGGAAGGTTCGAGGTAGGTCCTGAACATGAAAAAAGAGAATTCAAATAAATATCAAATTATGCACATCACTTAAACCAAATTCATTTTGTTATAGAAATAGAATCAGTAAATGACCTTGAGTGTCAACAGATTATTAATCAAAAAAAAGGCAAAACTTGAGAGTCAAAGTGCCATGTGACCTGTTCAGGTACTAAATCCGGATGCAGAGAGGTTGATACCATAACATTCCAGGTGTTTCAACAAATCCATATAGCAGCAGAATGTAACGTTACTTTTAGAGCAGATGCAGACAAAATAATGAGGAAGGATAGATGAAGATACATTGCTATCTTTCTTTATCACTGGCACGATGCATAATCTAGATTACTCCAAAATTGATGATTGAGCTAAGATGTGCTAAAAGAAAAACATGTAATGCACTGTATTACAAAGAATCAAAACACCCAATTAATAAACATGATCAATGATACAGCATCCATATATCTGCATATGCTTTTAAAGCTTAATGAGACATTATATAGGGTAACATAAGCAACATCAACCAAGCCTTAAGTCCTACCCCGTATGAATCCTCTAGTCAATTCCATTATATTTAAGAAAGTATTGTTTGTTAATTGAAGCATGGTCATATCTTAACGTAAATAACTCCCCACTTTATAATCACTACCATCTTACCAATTGATGAGCTAATACTAAGTAACTGATAATTCGGTGAACTTTGTCGTTGAACAAAGTAATACTAAATTAAACATACAATTATAAGAAGCTCAGTTTAGTCCCTTGGTCATCTTAGCCTATCATCATGAAGTGGAAATTCAACAGTAACATCAATCTATCCAAAACCTCATCACACCCCGGAAAGTAACTCGAGAACAATTTCCCATCATTTTCTCTAATATAAATCATCTGATCTGTGTGATGTAACGGCTAACAAACAAGGATCCACAGCTGCTACATATCAACAACTCAAGCACAGGGACAACAAGGTGGAAGGCTATACAGCAAGACTCCAACAGAATATGAAGATGCTAGTGATCTATTTGGCAACTGAACCAACCAATTCAGGAGATAACATCAGTGAATTGTATGGGATAGTGAACTGAAATGTCAAGTGACTTCGTTGTTCCTTTTCCTTATATTTTCTTAAAATTCAAACGCTAAAATGAGCATACCAATGCTAAAAAGCAATCAACTCACATGATCAATCTGCTTGGTGGCCGCAGTGACTTTACCCTCAGTTGCCTTAATCAAGTCACTATAATAGCTCTCCGGCACCGTGGATTTCTTCTTTGCTGCACCAGACAAAGTAAACCAAACTTTTGGCCTCCAAACTGGTGGAATACCCTTCCTAATTAACCTCTTCAATGTAACTGCATTTGCTATTGCCGAAAATCTGAGGGAGGCTTTCAGGGTTGATGACACATGAGTTTCTAAGTACCAATTTGCACCTTTACTAGCTTCCAATGCCCACCAAACCCTTCCCTGTTGTCTTACTTTCTCTCTCACCTCATTCAACACATTGACATCGTCAACATTGCCCTCTACCGTAAACCCATAAAGGTCTTGGAATTTAACTGTGAGATTTGCCCTCCTCGAGTGTATGCTTGGCCTATAACTGATTACTTGTGATTGGTAATCAAATGGAATGTTTCTTCCGCTTTGATGCGTCCCATACATTTCTTTTGGTGAAGGGTTATGAATTACCAATTTACAAAGGAAGTGGACAAAAGAGACGGACAGAGGATGTCAAACTTGAGAATGCGAAATTCTGGAATTCATAAATAATCGCTCAATATTGGGGCCAAACAGCTTGAAATTTTAGTGAACTACTTACAAAATTGCTCTCTGAAAAATGGGTATGCAGAAAACTGATGCAGAATTGGTTGTAAAGATGCATCGATTCATGCCATCCTCTAAAGCCCACGATTTTTTCAAAGCAAAGACAGCCCTTTACCCGATATCCAAAAAAGAATAAATCCCAAATGCATAACTGGAAAAGGCCAGATATTGAAGAACGGATCTCTGGAAAAGGGGCAGCAGAAAACTTTCAGCAGAAAGGACAACAAGAGAATTAAAACAACACAATCCAGAAAAAAAATATATATATATATAACAAATTAACAAGAAAGAAGAAATAGATCTTTCACTCGTTCTTCTGTCGTATCAGGGATGGGAAATAGAAAATACGAATACTATGTCTACCGCAGGGCTGTGAGCTAACAAACAATGAAAGCTAAGAAACCCGGATTCTTTGGAACTTAAAGCTTCCAATACAGGAAGCATAAACGAGAAACAGAGAGGGGGAGAGGTGAGGACGACACGATGATACAGGATTGAGTTAACGTCAGACGGTTCAATTAATTGGCTCCCTTACTTTGGTTCCTTTTCTTTTTCTTTTTCTTTTTTTAATTTTTAAATACACCATCGTTATTGGTTGGATATTAGCAATCTTTTGCCCTCTGGAACGTTAGAGCCTTCTAGGGTGGACTCCATGAACGAATGGGTAGGTTTAGGTTGCCTTAAATTCTTCGGTCCATGTGATGCGGGCTTATGCACAATCGGAGCCGGTTTGATTCGCTTCAGAAGGGAATTAGGGGAAATTGGGAGATTGACAGAGGAGGAAGGCACAGAGAAGAGAGAGAGAAGACGTGAGAGAGAGAAGGAGAGTTGAGTAATTGCTTTTCTATATCTCATTTCCTTGTCCTTTAGTCCCTAATAGCTCTGGTGAGCATAACAGAAACAATTAACAGAACCTAAGGGCCCACGTGCATAACTAAATGGGCATATCAGTTGAGTAAACAATTTAAATAAAATCCCTATATTTTCCTGGTGTCCGGGTGGGGCGGTTGCTGCGGCGCACCGCTGTGTGAGTTTCCGGTTGAGTCGAGATATGGTACGGGTCTCCGGTAGCCAGGCCCGTAACATTTCCACCCTCATCGAAAATCACCTTGTCCTCAAGGTGAAATTCGGGAAACTGCTGATGGAGAGTAGCCACCGGTTCCCATGTGGCTTCCTCGGCGCTGTGAGAGTGCCAGTGGACGAGCACTTGTGGCACTGGTCTTCCTTGCTGCAGAATCCGTCGAAATCCTAGCAACTGATTGGGGAACTCCAGTGGATGGGAACCAATTGCTCTAATCGGCAGTTCCACTGGCTGACTACTGGGATCACCCTGGCACTTCTTAAGGAGAGATACGTGAAATACATTATGAATCCTAGAGGAGGCGGGGAGATGTAGTCGATAAGCCACTTTGCCTATGCGTTCCAGGTGAGTTTCCGGTTGAGTCGAGATATGGTACGGGTCTCCGGTAGCCAGGCCCGTAACAGAAGAACACAAAATGAAGAACATATCAACTTGATGACATTAGTCTCATGATAAAATATCAATAATCATGGGCATGGGTGGAAAGGGTCACCTGCAATGGAGGTTTCTCAATCTTGGTCAAGCTGCTTTCCGCCATTTTAGTTCTTCCGAAGGAGTTCTCCACATCTACATTCTGCTCTCCTGATTGAATCTCTGCTCCTGGATTTGGATCTTCAACATTTGTAATAGTTGATTCATCCTTTCCAGAAACAGCGCCAACTTCATTATGGTCAACTAAGAAATCTCCACATACACCTTCCTTCTGGGTCCACTGCTGGTCCATAACTTCATCTTTGGAGAATAGGCTCAACTGCTGAGCATCATAATCGTGGGCAGTACAATTAAGGACTTTGCCTTCAACCAAAGCTTGAGAAGCATCTCGCCCGGCATTTGCTTGCTCGAGCAAAGCGGCAGCCTTGAGAGCAGCCATTCTTTTGAAATGAGCTTCGAAGTAAGCTTTCTTTTGAGCAACAGATCCAGGCTGCGAGTATTTCTCGGCCTCTTCTACATAGCGGTTGCGGGAGAAAGTAGACCATTTTTCCCAAGCCAACGATTCTGGCATGAATCTCCCCAAAGAAACTGACTCGCCAAGTGCACACATGAAGTTTTCTTGCTGCCATTACAATTTGTTAATCTCTATCATGCGTTTGTAATAAAACAAGAACTTTCATACGATTACAGGATTGCAAAGAACTTTTATACCCATCACAAGTTTCATGATAAAAAATATGTCAAAATCCAAAGAAACTCATCAAGCATTTCATTCAAATAAGGAAATTGACTACAAAAGAAACAAGGAAAAATTGGAGATGGGATTGAACAATTAGCCAGAAAGTTTCTTAAGGACTAACCTCTTGGGTGTAATTAGAAATACGAGATGTACAAGATAACGCATGCACGACACAGGTTGGCTCCCCCATGCTTTTGCAGAACTGAAACAGCTCAACTTTTGAACCCTTTTCACTCCTTTCTTTAATTTTTATTATGTGTTTCTTTTTCTTCCTTTCATGACCGTTTAAATTTGAAATTCAAATAAAAAGAAGCAGTAGGGGCCCATCTTAGGGGAAAAGTTAGGTCAAAAAGATAGGAGAAAAAGAAGGGCATTGTGTTTGTTCATTACTTCAATAAATCTTTATCAGCTAAAATTGGACCTCTCGATTGAGTATTAAAGTCAATCACCAGTAGATTAATTTGAATTTTGCGATAAAGGACCGTTGTTAATGAATGTGATGTTGTCGTGGATTGAAGCAAAAGGAAAAAATAAGTGAAGAAACTGAGCTTGCATTAAACTATGGGAAAGTTTGGGTGGGGTTTAGTCGCTTTTCTTCCCTTAGACGAATGGCTAAGCTTTTCAATTGATTAATCTTCATGGATTATTATATTTCGGCTTATTTAAACAGTACATAATGTTGGGGTCACTCCCGAGTGGAACGTCCGCGGACTCCAGAGAAGGAATGGACGAGAACTCTTTGCGTCTTTGGGACGAGGGCTCTTGTTTGGTAATGTCCGAGCACAGTAGACGAGGAGCCTATTGTCGTAGACGTTGACTTTGCTCTCGTGGGCCTGCAGTAGTCGTTTCTGCAGACTGCGCTGATTGGACGCCGCAGAGACAGCAGCTTTCCGGGTGGCAGGATTGTCATCTGACACACAGGCCTGCGGCTGCCATGACAGTCCTGCGCCACTTTCCCACCACCCAGCCGACAGAATGGTGGTTGTAGGGTGGCAGTAGGGTGGCTGTCATCCTGGCTGTCGTCCTGGCTGGCCATCCACGCTGGCATCCTGGATGTGTATATATATATATTCAGCTCTTGTGGCTCTTTATGTAGTGTGCGTAGTAACTTTGTGAAGGTGTGAGCATTGAGAGAGCTGTGTGGGCAAGTTTTGTAGAGAGACAGAAAATCCTTGTAGAGAGTGAGAGGCATACACTTGATTCTTTTTCTTTCGTTTGAAGCTTGAGTAGCTAACGATTATAATAATCTTTTATAGTGTATTTTTCGGTGGTTTTTCCCTTGGTCAAAGGAGGGTACTTCCACGCCAAAAATCTCTTTGTGTGTTCTCGGTCTCTGTTATTTTTCTTGCCTGTCCGAGAGCTTTTCTCTGTTGCTATCCGAGAACCTTGTACACTCGGTCACCGTGACTTCCGGCGCCAACACATAATTGGGTGAACAATCAATGGAGATTACGAGCTGAACTGCTACCAGTAGCAGTTGGAGAATTCTCGCATTCAACGAAAACAAACTTACGAGGTTGCAGATCCATCAAAAATATGCGTGGAAATGGCTGACTCCTGTGTTTTTGGGGCAACCAACCTTCAACCATGAGCTTTAAGGATCAAATTAGGGCTTGAATTTTATCTGAAGAAATACAAAATATTAACTTCATGGTAATATACTGATTTTACCAAAATATAACCGGCAAGAAACTAAGTAATTAACTTGACATAATTATCTGAATTAAAGATTTTGTAAGATATCTTCTTACTTTCATCACCATGGACGGGGCCGACCTCAACTTGGTAGAAACTCTTCGTTCGATATTTGCCATTGGCGGTACAATCATCGTCGCTATGATCACCGTGATAGAATGCATGATTTGAGTTCATGATTGATTTTATTTTGCCATATGATTTAAATTGTTGTCTAACATAATTTCAAGTGTACATATTTAACCTTATAAGTGTCAGGTCCCAAATTTAGATTCTATCATTAATAATTATCAAATTATTAATTAATTAACTAATTATTTAATTAACAATCGACATAAATTTTATTTTAATCGACTAAAATAAAATAATATAAATCATATACATAATTCAAAATATGCCACGTAATCATGTGGCTCCAATATCGACCCATATTAACATATCGAACCTTACATAAAGAGTTTTGTCTCAATTATATCATAGTCAGAGTAAACAATTAAACTGAAACTAAATTTTATTGATGTCTATTGACTAACAGTTGATACCTCGTGTCCATAATAACATAATCAACATAAACTACATTCAGGTAATATCAACTAAATCAGCATTTGTCTTACTGCTTACAAATAATAAATCTGATTAACTTAAACACATTAACTACTATTCAGAAATTAAAATACATCATCTAATTAACATTAAAATTCTAACTAATCTCCATGAAACAGTTCTTTCTTAATCCTGCTTGTCCTGCATGTATCAGTAAAATAGAAGTAATTAGTGAATTAAAAATTCAGTAAGTCATATAATTTACAATTGAACATGTATAATTTGTATTTCAGAACTCAGTTGACTGCTTCTATAGATAAGGCGGAGCATATATCAAATTTTAATGAGAAGCGATGAAATTCCATGACAATACATGTGTCCAATTTTATAGATTTTCTTATCATATTCTTACTAAATTCTTATTATCAAATCATGTTGAATTATGATTTTCTAAGAAATCAAAATCTAATAGGGTCTCACCAATTAAAGAAACAGATAATTAAAACTCGGATTGTATTTATTTTTATACAACCAAACACTATACGTTATTATTCAAGACCGGTAAATGGACCGTTATACATATAACCCTATAAACGGGATTGAACACCGTTTTCACCCATGAATAATATAAAATTTGGGTAGAAAAAATATTTTTTATATTTTATCTTTTTTATAAATACTATTTTGATTGCATTAAATTATTTAAATATAAATTTAATCTTTTAAAATATAAAAATAGATAGAAAATAAAATATTTTAATTGGACAAAAATATATTTCGAGCAATTTAGAACACTTAGCTTGTTCTTACCAACAAGAATATTATTATAATGTGTAGAATATATAACAAAGATGGAGTGTTGGAGAACTTTTATTGATTGGTCATATAGACCCAAGTCGGACATTTAATTGTTCAATCCAGTGGGTGCCTTATATATCGAAAAAGTGGATAATCAAACCTATTTCTTAATTTAATAGAAGCCTAAGGAAATAAATGAATAGAGTCCCAAATAATAAGAGAAGGGTAAAAAGCAGGCCTAATTACACTTATTTCTAGCCCTAAACGGCATATAAAGATATACAGATCGATATATAAATACAGTATCTATTTAGATATGCTTGTATGGTTCATTTTTATAATGAGCATGTATATAATCCTATTATAATCTGGTCCATATGAAATAAACTTATAATTTATTCTCTGATAATCAAGTCAATTATATAGCTGAAATAGCCAAATAGAAGCCCAACTGCATTTTCCAGCCACATCTTGCTTTTTGCATTTATGACAATAGTAACAAGTCCACTTATAATAAAAATAAAAATCAAAGAAAAAAAAAAAAGGCAAATTCAAGCAATGCAGATGATGGGATGGTGTAGAACGGGCAACGAACAACAGTTATCAGCATAATCATCAATGATCTTAGGCCGCCTGATTAATGTGGGAGACGTGGGAGACCTTGTTGGGCTCTGGGCCCACAATATCTTGGGCCAAGGCCATCTCAGATTTGGGCTTCCTTGCTGCTATCTGTTCCTTGGTGGACTTGTAATAAGTTGCATATAAAAGTAGCTGGGCCAGAGCGAACAATGAGCCCAGCCCATTGGGTGCCTGAGTCCAACGCCACATCTCAATTATTAGCCACACAATCAAATAATTTTTTGATATAATTATATAACTAGGCTGTTAGAAACAAAGAAGGGGGTGTTGATTGCAAATTTTTGAAGGGCTATTAATTGCACATATGTCCTCTTTCATTCATTTTCTGGTGCAAAATAGTAAAATGCCATTATTTTTGGACTAGTTAGCAATAAATAATAATGTTTCTTGTTCACTTGCTGATCACCGCTGTACTACTTTGTCGTGTAATATTCAATAAGCTCATATTTAGCAGAGGAAGAAAATAATTTAAATTTTTTTACATTATTTTTTTAGTGTTTTATTATTTACTTTTAATATATTTTAAGTTAATATCAGACAAAATTTTAAAATAAAAAATATAAGCANACAAAATTAATTCCAATATTATCATTTATAAATATACCAAAATTTATAAGATTTTTTTTTTTTGAAAAATTGATAATATATTTGTCGTAATTAATAGTTTTGAGCTATTGAACCCGTGATCTATGACTGTTGTCTCCGTCTCTCTGGCACACTCATCAGCGTCGAATCATTTGGAAGAGAGAGAGAGAGAGGGAGAAGCGAAGGAGCTCACAAAGATGTACGGATCGAACGGGCGAAGAGCATAGACAGTCCACGCAACGCCATTTGCAAACGAAGCTAATGACAAGAAAAATGGCATATATTCCACGCTCCTTGTCGTAATCACCATTTTCTGTCCATCAAAGAAAATGGCATTATCTTTTTCATGAAAAAGGCACTCAATTTTAGAATAAACAGCTTTATTATAGTGATTATAAAGAAATTATTTTTATAATTTAAACTCATACTGTAACAATCGAAATGAGTTAAACACCAAAAATTGATTACCACGACCGACAGTGGCGCCGCGTACATCATGATGTTGCAGGCGATGGCGATCAACCCCACAATCCGAGAGCGGCTCTGAGTGCCATGAGCTAAGCACAGAACCATGGCAGCGATCACGGCAACGATCACAATCTCGAGAATCGCGATCGAGATCACTTTGAGCCTTTTCTTGTTGTTGTCGCCGCCGCGGGAGTAGATCACGAAGAGCAGCAGATAGACGAGCTCTATGAAGCAGCCGGCGCCGTTGATGGTGACCACAAGGACGCTGTTCGGGTGAACAAACGGCAGCCCGTACAACACCCAAAGCATGCAGTTGATGAAGGTGGCTAAGTATGGCACTGGCGAGTACTGCTCCACCGAACCCTTCTTGCAGATGCTAACAAATGTTGGCCTGCATATTTAAAGATACAAAATCAATTAAATAATAATAACAAAGTCTAAGTCAAATAATNTAATACTTATTAAATAAAAAACTTTTGGACCGGTGGGTAGTAAACTTACACAGGAGATAAGAACAGGAAGAGGGAAATGATGTTTCCTGGAGAAGAAGAAAGAAAAGAAAAGAAAGGAAAAGAAAGCAATACGCATTAGATAGCAACGGTGATCTCATGAACAGCGGAAAACTTTCGAGTTTCAGCGGTTGATTTACAGAGAAAATTCACGAACCAAGAACGCCCATTGCAAAGCGAACAGCGGCAGCTGAAACCATGGGTCCGAGCTGTGCAAAATAACCGAGAAAACGAGTCGAACGAGGCAGGAAAATGAAGAAGAGAGAGGAGGCCTTGGCGTGAGGATAAACCAGAAAGAGTTAGGGTTTTTATAGGGGAGCCAGGCTTCCAAGCTAAAAGCTAGCGACAGAGAGCAGAGAGCCTCCCTCACTCATCAGCATACTCAGCCGACTGCAATGGCTAAAAATATAACGTGACTCATTAGCTAGAGCAGCCGCCCTATAATGCAGATTTCGTATGACGTATGTATAAATATTATATTATAGTTATTAAATTTTTGTCT
>JAODPA010091764.1:0-18185 GCA_025585075.1 Nepenthes mirabilis | reverse complement strand
AACAAAAAATTTCTTAAAATGCCTTTTAATATTTTCTAAATTTCCCAAATTTCATTTAAGGATTGAAGATTTAAAAGATTCGATCATATTTATCATTTTCTTATTTTTCTAAAACATTTTCAAAAAATAGCCATGTTTTTTCACTTACTAAGTATGCCTTAAAATGCCGAAATCTCAAGTTTTCACAAAAATAGCTTTCAACTTCTCAAGGAAGCTAGAAGGAGCTTTTTAGGCGAGTGCTTCTGATATGAACCCAAAACTGAAAATCAGCAGAAATTTTCAGTAATTCACGGCACACCACAAGCTTTATGTTCAAAACTCCATCGCAGAAGCTCAGACAAGGAGACACAGAGAGCTCTCAGCAAACTGAATTCCAAGGTACAAGCATGTCAAAATAAAGACCTCAGAAATCCATAAATATAAAGACCACCGAATAATTGTGGGAGTATGAAGGGCATCCCAGCATACATAACACCTCCATTTTACCGTAAAAAGGGTCAAATGTATGCAACTTGTGTTAGATTATGGATCACTCCCATATAATCGATACCCATTTGATGTGCCAATTGATTATATAAATTATGAGTATTTTCACACACGCGAAGCCTAAGGTGCTAATTCCAGCAGCATTACGCCCGAGACGCCACTGAGGCGCGTTTTTTAGATGGTGGGCATTTGATGAGCACCCGAGGCGCCATTGAGGCGCTTTTCTAGATGGTGGACACTCGATGAGCGCCCGAGGCACCATTGAAGCGCATTTACCAGAATATGGGTGCTCAATGAGCGCCAGATAGGCGCTCGAGCGCGGCCTAGAGGATAAAAATACGGCTAACACATGTTTGGGTTAAACCATTGCAGTCTAAGCATCGTTTTGAAAGAGAAAAAAAAAGAAAAAAGGAAAAAATGGAAAAGATGAAGATTTGTGCATGCGTTTACATTCCGAGTCGAGTTTCAATCTCCGTCAACTATGAGTACGCTATTCTTACTGCTGAGAAGAACGTTTTCTAGATTCTAGTTCTTCTCTTTTATCTTGTGTTCTCTATTGTACGGAATTGTTTTGAAACAAGGTAGTTTGACCTTGTATTTGAGATTTGTATAACCGAGACACTGCATAGTGGAGATATTTTCGAACCTTGAGTCCCGTGATTTTTCTTCCTCATTTAAAAGGAAATTTTCCACGTAAAAATCGTACCTTTATCGATCGTGTATACTTGTTGTGTACTTGTCGTATATTATTGTGTATTTTCACGCAGTTTAAATAGTAGGTCGGGTCTCAACAACCTGATCGTTATATTATAGAGAGATTGTTTATGTAGTTTGAACCCATGTCTTTCGTATTACAAATAAGGCATCCAATCCATTGCAACAAGGCTCAACAACAAAGAACATGAGTGGGTATACCTTAGATAATTCATCTTCCAAGAAAGCAACCCACAAAATACAAAGGAGTACATGTACAAGAACAATCAGAAAAAGAGGGGAAAAATATTTTTTACAGCCTATACATCATTGACAAAACCCTCCAAATCAAAATTTACAAAACAAATCCTTCAATTATACTACTGAATGCAGTATCATATTGATGAAACAAAAGCAGCACAAGGCTTTTATTACAATTTACCAAAAAAAAAAAAAAAACAAAAGAAGAAACAGAAAGCTACCTCCGAGAGAGAGACGACAAACAAAGAAAGTTCTCAAGAGGAGCAAAGCGTGGGGCCTCTATACATAGATTGACCTACAAAACCGGACTTCCGCTTCTTGGTCATTCGAAAAAAGAACCAGCAGCTATCTCCAACTTGTGATCACTTACATCCGAGATTTACACGACACAATGAAAGAATACATATTGAAGATCACTAGGTTACAAAGAAGCTGCTTCTACAGAAACAAGTTGTACAATCTTGTAGAGACCTCCGACAAAATAAGGGACAAAAAAGATGGGGTTGCTGGTTCACTCTTGACTCCTCCAAGGTGTCAATCTAACTATGCAGATTGCAATACTCCAGAAATACATGTTACGCCTTATGTAAGAAATTTACAGTAAGTTTACAAGCTAAGATATTTGAATTCTTCGAGCAGAAATTCATGGGCATGGAAATAGCATCTCAGAAACCAACTCCAGATCCGTCTCGGTTACTGAAAGTTTATCTATATCGCTCACTATTAGACACTTTCTCCGAGTGCTATTTAGAAAAAATAGTGCTCCCAGAATACAAGGTAATAGCTAATTAGAAAGCTCGGATTATATAGTGAATTGATGTGTGCAGCCGTATGACATCTTTCTCTTGATAACTGAGATAGGCTCATTCAATCATTGAAGCAAAAGGGGCTCCCTGAATAATATGATAAAAGAATTTCCAGGTCAAAATATGTCTCAGACATTTGCCAAGCAAGAAGCCCGTAATCTATCTAATAGCACATATTACTAACTTAACAAAAAAATTGGTATAAAAATGACAGCAAGCAGTATATATATATATATTCTTCATCGGTGTATTCCCCAACAATTAGCAGCCTGACTTAGCTGAAGCTCTCACCACCTCATATCATCTCACCCGTTCTAACCTCATGCGGTTTTTCCACAAAAGTATGAGACAAAACATACTCAACCAAAAGAGAAAAATAAGGCACGCAGAAGGGGTTGTGGGAACCTAAACTTCCAATCACCTTGATTGGGTGGGCAATTATTCGGTAGTTTGTCTTTCCTAATTTCTCATAGTGGTAGAAAGTATGGAAATAATGTCAAAGAGAAAACAGAATTGGAGATCAGAATGAAGCATGCACAATATCAGCTATTGATGCAAATATCGGTCAAATATATATTATTGGGGCTCCCCAATACCACGATAATATCACAAAATGTTTTCATATCGACAATGTAATGGCCGATACCGCTTTGTCAGCTTACGATTTTCAATAATTGCTTTTCTTTTAATATATCTAATACTGAAGTGTAGAGTCCGGTACGATCGATACTCATATGACTAAGACCGATATCGATACAAAAAATTTCATCCATGGTATCAGCTATTTCACAAAGACTAGCTATTTCTAGATGCTACATGCCGAGCCTTCATAACACAAGGATGGCAGTGCTCACATGAAATGTGCGCAAAAAATCACACACTCAACACCAGAAGGCAAACAGATATTGCGGACAGCATTTCAAGGAGACGAAACAAAGCAGTCCTCAGTCATAGAGGTGGATAGGATAATCACCTAGTCATCAGAAGAGCTGATAATGCATTACTTATATCTATGGCCCATCAATTAGATTTCATACAATTACACAACTCTCAAGCTAAATAATGTCTAGAATAAACAGCATTAGATGGCATATGCAGTGACGTTCTTTATTAAGTATAGTGGGAAATCTATGCTTTCGTCAAACTGTCTCAGAGTAGTACTTACTTTGTTTAATCCCAAAGCCATACTCGCCACCTGGGGCAAACTGAAATTAGAGAGCATTATGGCAGATGGAAATAGCAGTGCAATGAAGAAGTATTGTAGCAAACACGTCACACCGTGATTGGCTACTCAGATGGAGCACGTCTCCTCTTTCCATAGTCAAGGTCCCTGGACTGAGACCTGTGATAGTGTTCAGTCACAGCTCTCGACCTGCTCCTAGATCTCTGATCATCCTCATAGCCCACGACATGATCCTTGTGTCGATGATAACTATCCTTCTCTTCTCCATGCTGTTGCTCCCTATCAGACCTATCCCACTCTTGTTCCCTCTCATCACGATGCTTCCTCTCGGAGTTTCCTGACCAGCGACGCTCAGAAGCCCTATCTTTTTCCCGGGAGATAGCATTTGACCTAGCTCCCTTTTCAGTGTTTTCCTCACTATAGCCATAATCAGAAGCAGCGTCATCGCCACCATAACTCGGCTCTCTTATCCTTCTACCATGTTCTTCCCCACCCCATCCACTCATGCTTGTGTCAGGCCACATTCCTCCAGGATGTCCTTCCACCCCATTGTTACCCGCCACTCCCATTCCATTTGGTGGCATCCCCCTCCCAAAGAAGGCAGGGTTTACATGAGGAGCCACAGCAGCAAATCCCATTGTGTTAACAGCAGGAAATGGAGGCATCATCCATGGAAAAGGACCCGAAAAGCCTCCGTAACCAGCTCCACGGCCCATAAATGTCGGATCAATCCCAGGTCCCATGGCAGCTTGAGGATGCATCATTCCACCAACAGGACCCCCAAAGGCAGGGCCGCTGCCAACTCCGAGAGAAATTCCAACAGAATTCTTAGGAGCCATAGGTCCTCGTCCTTGTGGTCCACCACCAGGACCCCTATTAAGTATTCCCTGCCCTCCTCGTCCCCCCACTCCACCTCTTCCATAGTTTCTCCCCATATCTCCACCTTGAAAATTCATCCCACCAGCGCCTCTTCTGGCCCCATCATTCATATTCCTTCTTCCCTGATTCTGAACAGGAGGTGGTTGTGTCTGTGTTTTGTTCATATAAGCAGCCCCCATCTGCCTCAACGTTTGCGGGGAAGCAACGGCCACGATACAAGCCCGTCCGTTGAACATGTGCCCATTCATTCCTTCTTTGCATGCAGCTGCTGCAGTGTGGTCATAAAACTCAACCTGACAATAGCCCTTGGATTTGCCGCTTGCTCTCTCATCAAAGAACTTGATTTCCTTTACCCTTCCGTATCGAGTGAGTACTCTTTCAAGTTCTTCATCTGTGGTCCACCAATGTAGTTCACCCACAAACAGCATGGTCGAACCATTCTCCACAGGTGGTCGGATGAAATTATCATTCAATACTGGACGGATCACATTGGCATTTGTATTCATTGTCATTTGATTACTCTGCATCTCCAGGACAACTCCCAGACCACCAGCCGCTTTATGATTGTCAATGGCATGAAATCCTGTTTTTTGGGGAGTCGATGTTGGACCCTGAAACGCCGTACTCCCAGCTGAAGTATCACGAGGGCCCTTTGGGGAGACCAAAGGTCCATCTATTTGGCTATTGGGTTTTCTTTCTGGTCCTGAAACGGCCGTAAATCCTCCCTTTTGTTCAGGTAAACTAGGTTGAGTACTTCCATACTTCTCATCAACTGCAACCCAGGGGTTTCCAATGTCTTGAGATGCACCAGCATCTCGTCTAGGTTCATGCACATTAAATTTCTGAACTTGAAGAACACCGTCTCCCACAGTTTTAGGAAAGCCCAGTGGTTCAGGCTGATGCAACTGCGAGAAACCCTCTCCAACATTAACATCATTGTAAAGATCCTCATATTCATCTTCTTCTCCCATGAGCTCCTCATCTGTCAGCGCAGGAATAGCTCCAACTCCCTGATGCAGCATCTTTCCGGGTCCTCGGTATTCTTCATCTCCGTAATCTAATTGTTCTTCAGCTACTGGATTCATTGTAACTGACTGAGAAGAAATGAAGTTAGAGAAAATATCTGCCCAACTAATTAGTAATAAAAATAGAAGATGGTTCAATCAGAGTTAGTACCTTCAATAGAAAGGAAAGAAATTTATTTCATCATAAACCAGAAGTAAAGGTCCACCCGTTGCACGGTTTAAAAAAAAAATACAAGGATGAAAAATATATAGTAACAAAACCCAATGAAAAATGAGAAAAATATGATATTCCTAGCTAACCTAGTACATGATCAAACATAAGATCCGTTGCATAAATTACGGGTTGTTGAAGCCTGAAGCTGATAAGTGTCTACCAAATTAACTTTATATATTTGACAACCACATCTAAAGGGATGGGGGAGGTTGTGCTCCTTTTAGCTTAAATAAGAAATACTAATGAACAAAACATAAGAAACATAGATCAAAGTAGTGTTATAAAGAACTGTTCATATAACAGAATTTGGGAAATCGATCAAAATGTCTAAACCTAAAGCAAATTAATAGCAAGGAAATAATTGGGATCTAAATAATTGAGCATAAATAAGCTAATCCGCAAATCCTCAGCACACAAACGTAGACAATAAGAGAGTAGGAGAGAGAGAGAGAGAGAGAGAGGCGATTTCTTCAACCCATCGAAAGAAACCACAGAAGTTAAAGACCAGAAAAAGAAAACAGCATCAACAGCGAAATCCACCACCGCCCACCTCATCAAATCAACAAACCCAAGCCATGAAATCGTGAGGAAAGAACGTATCCCCAACAACCACAAAATTAAACAACCAAAAAAACTGGAAACAGCATCGACAACAATCTGAACAACGAAATTGAGTTTGATGAGATTTACTAGTACCAAGATGCAGGAGCAGCTTCCAGGAGATTAAAGTTAAAAACTGGTAGAAATAGATTATAGAGATTAAGTTTAAGTTACTGTTTTGGTGCATATTCTGTGTAGTTCCGCTGTCCAGCCGCCTGAGTCACTCAAACGAATTGGTGGGCTTCCCCATTCGCCCTCTTTCAATCTCGTTCCTCTTTGCCTACAGTGGGCACTTATTTTTCCGATAATAGTCAACTTCTTGTCATAGTCTATGCTTGTCGAAAGCTGTTTATCAAATCTCATTATTGAGTTGTTTGTAAGTAACAAAAAGAAAAAAATTATCTTGCTCTCCACTTTTTCTTATGATCGGTCTTGCTCAATCTTTCACCGACCTTTCAGTAATGAAGTACGCTAAAGAATCCAGTAAATTTATTTTTTAAATATTTATTTTTTTATTAGTTAATGATTCGTTAAATCGTGTATTATGCACAATTCCACATAAAATAATATTTTGCAAATTTTATAACAAAAAGAATCCAATATTTTTATTTTGAACGAAACGTTATAATTGACTTAAGAGTATCAATACTGATGCATATCTGGATTCGACTTTGAATAGATTCGAATTCGCCTAGTTGATTGGGTCCGACTTCATTCACTGAGTCTGAATCCTACACACCACTACAGTAAACAAGAGGTTAGGTGACTGCGAGATATTGTCCCACCGAAAATATTCCGATGCTCAAGTCAATATCAAACCTTCGAACTTTAGAAGGTGAGCGGGTAAGCAAAAGAGAGAGCAAGTGAGAATGGCAGGAGTGTTGGCCTGCAGATGTAGAGACGTTTCTGGTAACCCGTTGAGAGTTTGATTTCCAACTCAATGTCCGGAAAGAACGAGTAGAAACTACGTCCTGAAAGCGTGGTAACTTTGGAGGACGGTTCTTAGAGAGCGGGAGAAATCTCTGTAATCTGGAGGCTTAAAGTGGGATTAGAAGGTGAGCGTTTGGAGAAAATATGTTCAAACACTGTTTGCATTCGTGGTTCAGATTGTATCAGAAAGCGTCTGTTTTAGAGTGGAGACTCTGAGCTTATATAGACGGTGGGGCGTGCGACCTTCCTTGGTTAGGAAGGCATGGTCCTTAGCCTGATGCTGGTCGGCTTTCTCTGAGTTGGTGGGCGTGATTGGCGTGATTTGATGGATCGTTTCCTTTCTAAGCAGTGTAACTGATCTCCAGATTATCTGCTTTTCTTTTATATTTTTTGTGACCGTTAGACTCCATTGTTAGCAAGGAGAGAGAATCTGGCGCCTTCCTCATGGGAAAGGCGCTGAATCTGTTGCTACCTTTTTAGAGGAGATCGACTTTAAGGAAAGCGTGTAATCAGGAAAATGATCGTTACTTTTTGTGTACGGGAACACCTGCCAAACAGGGCCTGGTCCGTATTAGGTTTAACGTCTTTTCGCAACCTACTACTACAGTACTTCCGATCAACAGAAATGTTGACCGTTTTGAATGAGTGTTTTGGCCGTTTGTTTGTGCACGAGCAGTCAACGTTAGCGCGTTGACCGTCTAACGCAAGTTTGGGCTTTTCTAGACTTTGGGCCACTTTTCTTATTGGGCCTACTGGTTATGGGCCTACCCATTACTAGCCTCCCATGCTGGTGGTCAGGATTCTGGCCTCCAACATATTTATGATGGGATGTGCTTGTTTCTACTGGCGGAGTCATTGCCCGTCTGAAGAGGAGCCTTGAGAGCTTTCAAAATGTTGATCGGATTCGTTGACTGTTCTTGAGAAGTTTCCGAGTAACTTGGAGAAGGAAGCGTTGGCCATTAGCCGTTCTGCCAGAAAAGCAGGCCACGTGTCTTTACGCAGTACGTTCAAGATCTTGACATTTAATGAGCCGGAGGACCTGATTCGACAGCCTTCTTCTAGGCAAATGACACGCGGCGATAATGATGGCGCAGGTTTTCAATACGGTTTCGGGTTCACATGGGTTTTTAAACCACCTGATTGCTCCATTTTGAATTCCTTGTGCCATCCGTGTTTCTTCGTCTTCCTCGTTTTGTTTTGTGAAGAAGAAAACACAAACCTTAGCTCTGACTATGTCTTCCGTCGCAGACATCGCCTCCGTTTTGAGAGAAACTGACGTGAAAGTCCTGTATGTAGAGTTCAACATTCTGCTGGAGATCGCCTTCCGCATTCCAGGAAAGGACGATAGAGCCTTTTTGTCACCCACGGGTTTCGTGACTATATATGAAGCCCATTTGAGGAGTGGGCTCCGCCTTCCAGTCCCTGATAAACTGATGTCGATTTTTTGGGCGCTTTAGGTCCCTATTGCTTAGTTTCACGTCAACGCCGTCAGGTACTTGTGCTCCCTCTGCATTTTTCTTTGTCAACATTTGAGATTATTGACGATGTCAATGGTAAGGGAAATCTTTAAGATCAACCAGGGAGTGGAGTGGATCTCTTTGTCTCCCCGTAGCGGTCTTAAAATTAGCACCGCCATTTACGACTCCCTCAAGAACTGGAAGAACCGGTTTTTTTTTTCGTTAATGTGGGAGAGTCTTGGCCTTTTCCCAAGGAGTGGGGTCAAGTGCCTGAGGTCTACATGGGGGCGCCTTCGGAGGTCGAGACGGCGTCTCTGGAATGGCTGGTTGAGCTGATAGAGAAGAACCTGAGGGACTTATAGGGAGAACATTTGGTCTCTCGTGTAGAGGCGAAGAAGGCCAACTGGGGGCCTCCGTCTCTAGTTCAAAAATTGAGAATCCCACCGCCAGAGGTCTTGTAGAAAAAGAAGAGGAAGAAGGGTAACATTATTAGTCCTCGCCTGTCTGATTCAAGCCCTCCTAGTCCAAGGCGAAAGAGGGCGGCCTCGATGGCGCCTTCTTCATCGTCCTTTGGGCCTGACTACCTTTCTGCCAGACGTTTCACAGGCATTGGCGCCGCCTCTGGGGTAGAAGTTGAGGCGGCCGTTGAGGCTTATAAGACCAAGTTGAGCGGCGGCGTTGTCCTGGCGCAGCCTGCGCCATCGGAGTTGACTCGGGAGCCACCTGTTGAGGTGCCTGGCCACAGGAGCCATCAGTTGGATCTCCAGGTGTGGTAATTCTGGCAAAGCAGCAGGAGCAGATTTTGGAGTCTCCCGCCGTTTCCAGAGAACCAGCCAGGAGGGAGGACACTCCGGAGGATCCCATTATGGAGTTCATGGTTGTGGTCGCTGGTAGCCCCGCTGACGTGGGTTCCCTTCCTAACTCACCGCCGTTTGCGTCAGAACTGGGTGCGAGGCCAGACAGACCAGCGCGGAGAGTTTGGGAGGTATAAGTTCTGTTACCCGCCTTGTCTTTTGATTTGCCCTTTCTAATCCCCATTTTCCTTTTTTGTACAGGCGGACAGAGTATCGAGTGTAATGGCTAAGGTGCTCAGGTAGAGAGACTTGGTGATCTCTGATAGGGACAAAGAGATCGCCTGGCTCGATGTTAAGCTGGCGGCTTTGGGGGCTGAGCACCGTGAGAATGCAGCTGCCTTGGAGGCCGTTCTGGCGGGCGTGGAGGTGGAGAACCTGAGTTTGAAAGCTGAGGTCGCCCATTTGACGGAGGACAATGAGCGAGTTAAAGGGTGCATTGATCAACTTGTTAGGCAAATGGCGACCTTAGAGAACGCTCTGAGTCTCCGTATCCGCCCCCATGAGGTTGAGGGCATGATGCTGGCACGGTTGTGGAAAAAGATTAACATCAGCCGGCGCATTGTGCGGCTGGTTGATCCCGACTTCCCCGTAGACCTTATCAATTTATCAAACCGGTCAGTACAGCGTCGAAACAGCCTTATGAGGGAGCCTCAAGACAGTCAAAGGCCGCAGCCGCCCCCATAGCTTTTGCGATTGTATATATATATATATATATTTGAATTCGATGATGTATCTTTTGATTCAGCAATAATATAAGTAGCCTTGTGTTTGTCACACGCTCTTATATTTGTATTTTGCTTCTTTGACTTTTTTAGCGGCCAACTGGGCAGGATCCCTGCAAGTTGGCCCCCTGCCTTGTTTTTGGGGCATTGAAAGCGTCTTCTAGGCCGTTGCGTTTGTTAAGCCAGCTTATAATTTGCCTGTGAGTAAAGCTTGGTGGCGCTGCCCAGGTGTAGACATAGGCGGCCTACTTTGGTGGAGCGTTTTGCTCCAGTCGACCATTGTTAGCTGATCACGCTATCTCCTTATGAAGGAGGTCATCGTGTGTGCTGTGTTAGCCCCTTAAGGTTTTTTTTTACCGCTAATGGATCACTTGGATGACCAATGTTTAGATACGACCGCTCATAGACTGTCTGGATGACCAGAGTTTAAATACGAACGGCCATGGGCCGCCTAGATGATCAGAGTTTAAATACAACCACTCATTGGCCGCCTGGATGGCCAGGGTTTAGTAACGAAAGAGTGAAGACCCTCCCGACTTAGGGGCAATTTAGGACGATTTGAACCTACAATGAGAGCCACATATATATATGCACATGCAGCATGCTAAGAAAACACTTATTTTACTAATCGAATCGTGCACACAAATGATCACATACAATTTCGCAAGACACATACCTGGGTCTCTACTGGTAGTAACGTTTGAGGTGGATCGCGTTCCACGTCCACAGGACCAACTTTTCATCCTGATTTCGAAGCTTATATGTCCCGTTTCGTAGGATGGTGGAGACTAGAAAAGGCCCTTCTCAATTTGGGAGAGCTTGTTTCGGCTGGTTACCTTTCCTGTGACCTCGATACTCCGTAAAACCAAGTCTCCAACATCAAACTGCCTCACTGTCACCTTCTTGTTGTAGTATCGGGCGCGTCGATACTGGCAGGCTGTGGTCCGTATTCTAGCGGCATCGCGGGCTTCTTCTAACAAGTCTAGGTATTCCCGGGTCTTTTGGGAGTTAACCTGCGGGTTCGAAGGACTCCACCCTAAGATTTGGTAGCCCGATTTCGATCGGGATCACCGCTTTAGTCCCGTAGTAGAGGCTGAAGGGCATCTCGCGCGTTAGTTCCTTCGGAGTTGTTCAGTAAGACCAAAGGACTGAGGCGAGCTCGTCTACCTAGGAGCCCCCTGCGTCCTCCAGCTTGGTCTTGAGCCCATGGAGTAGCGTTCGATTCGTGACCTCCACCTATCCATTCGCTTGGGGGTATGCCACCGAAGTGTGAACCAGCCTAACCCTGAGACTGATGCAATACTTGGTGAAGCATTTTTTCAAGAATTTGGTTCCGTTGTTAGCTACAATGACCTCTGGAACACCAAATCTGCTAATGATGTTCCGGCGGACAAATTCAAGTGCATTGTGTTCTGTGATTTTGGCTAGCGAGACGGCTTCGAATTACTTTGTGAAGTAATCGATACCCGCTATAATGAACTTTCTTTGCCTAGTTGCAATGAAAAATGGGCCAAGAATGTCAAGCCCCCATTATGTGAAGGGCTACGGTGCCTGAAGGGATTTCAGCTTGGCGGACGGCTGGTGGCGAAAGTTGCAATGAAGCTGACAGCTTTCGCACCTTTTTACAAACTCGAGTGCATCCTTTTTCATTGATGGTCAATAGTAGCCCTGCCGCATGATTTTGAATGCTAAGTTCTTACCACCCACGTGCGATCCGCAAATCCCAAGGTGCACTTCGCTCAAGATGTAGTCCGCCTCTTTTGGGATTAGGCAACGGAGGTACGTAGTCGAATAACTGCGGCAATACAGCCGCCCGTCGACTATAGTGTACCAGCCAGCCATTCTCTTTATCCACTTGGCCTCTTCTGCATCTTCCGGCAGTATTTCGTTTGCTAGATACCTTAGGTAGAGTGTCGTCCAGTTTTTAGTCTCGGAGACCTGCATTGCCTCCTGTCTCTCTATACTGGGAGCGCTCAGGACCTCACTTATATTCCTCGAGTATTGTTCTGGATTTTTGACCGCCGCTACTCTTGCCAACTGATCGGCCTTCCAGTTTTCAATTTTGGAAACATGGACCAAGGTTAAATTATCGAAGTTGCGGATGGCCTCCCTTGCTCTGGCCAAGTATCTGGCCATATGTGGGTTGTTCGCCTTAAAGTTTCCATTAACCTGGTTGACGATCAGTTTGGAGTCGCTGTAAATAGCTAGTCGCTTGGCTAAGCACTCATTTGCTAATTTTAAATTGGTTAGTAGTGCTTTGTATTCAGTAACATTGTTGGTAGCTGAAAAGTCGAGTCTAAGGGAGTATTTCACCTCAAACCCGTCGGGGGTCGTGAGTACCACTCCTACTCCACTGCCCATGTTTGTGGATGATCCGTCTATGTGGAGCATCCATTTCGGAGCCTCCGTACCCTGTTCCGCATTTTCTGATGGCTATTTTTTGAGAATCGGGGTCGTGGTCTCAATAATGAAGTTAGCCAGAGCCTGCGCCTTTATGGCTGGTCGGAGCCTGAACTCAATGTCAAACTCACCCAATTCGATAGCCCACTTTACCAACCGTCCAGAAATATCAGGCTTCTGGAGTATGCTCTTTAGAGGTTGGTTAGTGAGAACTACGATGCGGTGCGCCTGAAAGTAGGGCCTTAGTTTTCGCGCGGAGAATATGAGAGCTAAGACCAACTTTTCAATGCGCGGGTAACGCGTCTCTAGGCCGGTCAATATTTTACTCACATAGTAGACCGGCCGTTGGGTATCGGAGTCCTGGCTTACAAGGACGGAGCTGAGAGACACCTTCGATACTGTCAAGTAGAGGTACAGCTCTTCGCCGACCTTAGGTGATGTTAGTAATGGCGGGTTGGCTAGGTACTACTTCAATTCATCGAAGGCCGCCTGAAAATCTACTGTCCATTGGAAGCCGTTTGATTTCGTTCCCCCTAGCGTATTAAAGAATGGCTGATACTTGTCGCCAGACTTCGCTAGGAAGCAGGATAAGGTTACCAAACGTCCAGTCAATCGCAGGACATCCTTGATGCTTCGTGGGGAAGCCATGTCCTCGAGGGCCTTGATCTTCTCTAGGTTTGCTTCTATCCCTCGTTGGGACACGATGAAACCCAGGAACTTTCCCAAGGCTACTCCGAAGACACACTTAGCAGGATTCTGCTTTATTTGATACTCGCAGAGCACCTCAAAGGACTTTGTCAGATCGCTGATATGGTCACCCGTAACTCTACTATTGACGAGCATGTCGTCAACATAGACTTCCGTATTGTGACCGATCTATTTTTCAAACATTTTGTTCACCCGTCGCTAGTAGGTGGCTCCCGCATTTTTTAGTCTAAAGGGCATCACTTTATAACAATAGGTCCACTGGTTTGTCGTGAACGAGGTATGTTCTTCGTCCTCCAAACTCATCCGGATCTGATTGTAGCTTGAATAGGCATCCATGAAGCTCAAGAGCTCATTTCGGATGTTGAGTCTACCAGTAGGTCAATCTTGGGTAAAGAAAAGCTGTCTTTCAGACAAGCTTTGCTAACGTTGATAAAATTGACGCACATTTTTCACTTCCTATTGCTCTTCTTTACTAAGATTACGTTGGAGAGCCAATCAGGGTATTGAACTTCCCTCATAAATCTAGCATCCGGCAGTTTCTTTACTTTCTCCCGGATGACGATTAACTTTTTCACTGAGTGGTTTCTCCGCTTCTGCCTCACAGATTTTTGATCCGGGTCGTGGCCTAGTTTGTGGATTATTACCGGGTCTAAAATCCTAGGCATGTCAACGGGAGTCTATGCGAAGATGTCAGCATTCCGTCACAGGAATGTGATCAGGTCTTCGCACAGCATGCTGGTGAGTGAGCCGCCGATTCGTACGCACCTTTTTGGATCATCCAGATTTAGTGGGACTAGGTCGGTTGCCTCACCAAACTGTGCTTGCTGCAAGGTTGTCTCGTCTTGATGGTCAAGTTCTCCTACTGTTTTGGTGCTATCGTTGGAAGCGATTTGGGACATGTAGCATGTCTGTCTAGTGACTTGGTCACTTAATACTTCGCCTATACCGTATGGCGTTGGAAATTTTATTTTAAGGTGTGGTATTGAAGTGACGGCCCCAAATGCTGTTAGACACGGTCGGCCTAGTATCACATTATATACAGATGGCAAGTCGACTACCAAGAAGGTAAGTGTACGACTTGCCATTCTCAGGTACATTTCTAGGGTGACTTCTAGTCTGATCGTCCCTTGAATGGGTACCGGTTCATTATCGAGGCCATACAATGGGCCTTCTACAGACTTTAATTGACTCTTTTTCAAACTGAGTTTAAAAAACGCATTGAGATAAAGTGAATTACAAGAATTTCTATTATCAATAAATATTCGTTTCATCTGGTAGTCAATGCTACTGTCGGAAACGAGTGCTGATACAACAAGGGGGTCTGCATGGGGTGAAACTACATGTGCCAGGTCATCGTCACTAAAACTAATGACGTTGTCAGTAGTGCGTTGCTTCTTCCTCCCTGCATGCTGGTCCCTGTTTCCGCCGGATTCTTGATCGGTAGAGTGGTGATCATGTTGACCACTCCTGCCGTGACCCGGTTTCGCGGTGGTGAGGACCCTGATCCTTCTCCGCCCGCGTTGCTAGAGCTCTGACCAGGGCCTTTAACGAACTTGGTGAGGTGGCCCCTTCTGATTAACTCCTCAATCTCCCTCTGAAGGGTCTTACAGTCCTCTATAGAGTGCCCGAAAGATCGATAAAAATCACAGTATTTGACTGGATTTTCTCCCTCTGCCTTCTTAAGTGGTTTTGGTCACTTAAGGAACTTCTACATAAGGACGTTTTGAGCGCGTGTCCGTCAATGGCGTTAGGCTAATGGGCCCGTAATCCTTGCGCTCTGGCGGCCCAGTCCTGTGGCGCTTTTGGTGGGAGTGATTACCACCGTTGCGTTTCCTCTTTCCTTCAGGGGAAAAAAGTGAGGCTGTTCAAGCCGGTTAGAACGTTTCGCCTCATTGGCCTCCTCTACTACTGCATAGGCCCTAGTGATAGCCTTCACTTTCCGAAAGGTTTGTAAATTCTTATGCGCCAGGTGCCTAAAGAATTCTCTATGTGCCAGCGCCGAAATGAAATTGCCCAGTTTCATTTCTTTCGTAAGTCAAGGGATCCGCCTAGCTTCTGCCACGAAGTGATTTAGAAACCTCCGCGGGTTCTCTCCATGCTTCTGCTTGTTATGCGACAAATGCCATGGTTGTTTTTCCTCCCTACGGCTAAAGGCATATTGAGACAAGAAAAGATCCACAAGCTCTTGAAAGCTTCGGATCGAGTCTGGGGGGAGATGATGGAACCAAATGCGTGCGTCCCCTTTTATAGTGAGGGAAAAGTATTGACATATGGATACATCATCCAACCCTTGTAGACCCAGATGGGTGCGGAAGTGGGCGAGATGGTCAATAGGATCTACACTCCCATCGAAAGAGTTAAGGGCTGGCAATTTAAATTTCACCGGTATAGGATGGTTCAAAATCTTCGTCGTGAAGGGAGATCTGTTGATGTCGACTGTGCGCTCGTCATCTTTAAAGACGCGGTTCCATATATTCTCCAGCCTCGGATCTGCTGGAACGGTATTAGCAGATCTTTTGGAGTTGAGATATGCTCTCAAGTCCATTCTTTCCTTGGCTTGTCCAACAGCCGGGCAACTGCTGTCTCTGACTGATCTCGCCACTCCGGAGGCTCCTTCCTGAGCCTGGGGCCTAGATTCCACTCGAGAGTATCTATGATTTCTTCGTTCCGGACTTTCATCCAGAGTAGAGCTGGTTCCTTACTCCTCAAGCTTTAAACGGCTTTGGGCGTATGAGGATATTGGCGCGGGAACGCTGGTTAGTCTTCCGATCCGTCAGGCCGAAACTTTCTTTCTTTGGCCTCCTCGTCTGGATGCCAGAGCTGGGGCCATCGCCGGTGCAGCCCCCAATTGTTCTTGCTCCTAGTTGGCGTAGAGTATCTGGAGTATCCTGTCTGTATTGTGCATGTACTCTGCCAGGTTTAGAAAAAAAGATACTGAAATTCCATTGGCTATCCCGTTGACCACAGCACCAATGGCGTGGTCTTGGTTTGGTGAGACTACATCTCGGGCTAGCTCGCTTGCTTGCGCCCTTGTATTCACCATTTTGTTTGAGAGTATTGATCGGAGAGAATTCCTGGGAAACACAGTTGAATTTTTGTAAGCGTTTTCTACAGAAGGCGCAAATGATGCGAACTTGGATCCGACTTCAAACAGATTCAGATTCGCCTGGTTGATTGGGTCCGGCTCCGTTCACTGAATCTAAATCCTGCACACTACTTCAGTAAACAAGAGATCAGGTGCCGGCGGGATGTTGTCCCACAAAAAATACTCCAATACTCAAGTCAATATCAAACCTTCGAACTTTAGAAGGTGAGCGGGTAATTAAAAGAGAGAACGAGTGAGATTGGCGAGAGTGTTGGCCTGTAGATGCAGAGACATTCCCGTGACCTGTTGAGAGTTTGATTTTCAACTCGATGTCCATAAAGAACGAGTAGAAGCTGCGTCCTGAAAGCGTGGTAACTTTGGAGGACGGTTCTCAGAGAGCGGGAGAGGTCTTTGTAATCTGGAGGCTTGGAGCAGGATTGGAAGGGAAGCGTTTAGAGAAAGTATGCTCAAGCACTGTTTGCATTCATGGTTCAGATTGTATCAGAAAAGCATCCGTTTTAGAGTGGAGACTCTGGGCTTATATAGACGGTGGGGTGTGCGACCTTCCTTGGCTAGGAAGGCGTGGTCCTTAGCCTGGTGTTGGGCGGCCTTCTCTGAGTTGGTGGGCGTAACTGGCGTGATTTGATGGATTGTTTCCTTTCTAAGTGGTATAACGGATCTCCAAATTATCTACTTTCCTTTTATGTTTTTTGTGACCGTTAGACTCCATTATTTGCAAGGAGAGAGAATCTGGCGCTTTCCTCATAGGGAAGGTGTTGAATATGTTACTGCCTTTTTAGAGGAAATCGACTTTAAGGAAAGCGTGTAATCAGGGAAAGGATTGTTACTTTTCGTGTACGGGAATGCTTACCAAACTGGGCCTGGTCCGTATTAGGTTTAACGTCTTTTCACGGCCTGCTGCTATAATACTTCCGGTCAATAGAAATGTTGATCGTCTTGAAGGATCGTTTTGGCCGTTTGTTTGTACGCTGTCTAATACGTATCTGGGCCTTTCTGGACTTTGGGCTGCTTTTCTTCTTAGGCCTGCCGGTTATGGGCCTACCCATCAAATACATTTTTTGACATTTTAGCACATCATTTTCTCCATAATTTCTCACACTAATTAAGTAAGGCAAATGACTATTTAACTTCATCAAATGAAAAAAAAAAAATCCATGTCTATGTGAAGCTAATAAATTAAATAGTCTTGATTTAAAAATACATGTTGAAATTAGATAGGATAATCATGGCTTAGGAAAGTATAGTTGCATGTATAAAAGATTTTAATTTAACAATATTTCAAAAAAAAATTATTGTGATATAAGGTTTGTATATTTTATTTCTCTGTATTTTTCTTGAGCTTGGTACAGTTACGAGTATTCCATGCACGAATCTTACCTAATATCAAATTCACACAAATGATCATATTGTCCACAATCTTCAACACAACAAACAATCTGATGCATGTACCATTGGCGTCGGCACCTACGAACGAAAACAAAAGACGAAATCGAAGAAGAAGACGGGGAATGGGGAATTCAACAGAGGAAAAATAGAGGGAGATGGTCGACAGAGGCAGAGAGTCAGAAGGAATAGACTAGAAAACGGGAAGAGAAAGTAGAGGGAGACAGAAAAGACGAGAGCCAGAAGAAATTAAGTATATTGCCTATCGTCCACTACTTACACAGTGTGGTTATATAATCCAATAACAAACAGTTGTTGGAGCAAAACGCGCGGAAGACCGAGCGGATACAACGCTCGGACAGGAACAGAGAGCAAAGCTCTCGGACGGTCGGGAGAGGTAGAGAGAAATATGAGAGGTAACACACGAATTTAACGTGGAAAACCCTTCTTTAAGTAAGGGAAAAACCACGAAAGAATA
>JAODPA010091753.1:0-21889 GCA_025585075.1 Nepenthes mirabilis | reverse complement strand
AGGCAATAATTTTTATTTATTTTTTAAAATAATTTATATTTTTAAATATTTTATAATTTTTTGAAAGAATAAATTTATAGTACCTATAGCCTAACAAAACCAACCCGAATTTGATGGACATGGGATTGTTATGACTTTTGGCCCCAAACTAGGCCTAGTCCTTCTCATCTTAACTTAACCCAATTCATGTTTGGATCAAACTTAATTTTAATTAGACATACATAATATTAGAGTCATTTTTACAATTGATATATTCCGTAACCATATATAATCTTGTATCGATGTCGGGTTATGGTTTTTCAAAATTTTGCATTAACATATATTCGTTGCTGTCTGTTCTGACTTCTAAGGATACCACGCCTACCGTGAGCTCTCCATCCGCTCGAACCCAAAATCCCGAAGTCCCGCGCTCTCCATGAACTCTCTACCCGCTTGACCCTAAAAACTCGAAGCATTGCGCTCGCCATGAGCTCGAACGCAAAATCTTGAAAGGGCCTACTTGCTGCTCATCGTCTCGTTGCTCGAGCGCCGAGGCAACGAGCAAATTTTTTAAACCCGTTTTTCGAGCTCTCTATATATATGTGTCTTATTTCTTTCACCCTAACTTTTGATTGAACGTCTTTGGCATGCCTCTCATTGAAAAATATTCAGCTTTTACTTCTCCAATCCTCTTACAATTGAGAAAACTGATCATTTATCTTTGAGTTTGATGTTCTAACAAGTTTTCTCTACACATTCACTTCTTCGATCCCATATCGCTACTCTTTTGCCTTCGTTGGTAACGTCGGTACGTTGAAGAAGGAGACCCGATCGTGTTCAAAAATTCAAGTGGCATAAGAGAAAAAATTAATGTGAATACTGAAAGGTATTCGGTTTCGTTACTGTGGGCAAATCCAAGGAGTTTTTTGGTAGGGATCACAAGAGGAGAGTAAGTCGGCTAGGTTAGCGCGTCGTTACCACTCGATTTATAAGTTGATTTTCATAGTGCATTTTTTCCTTGACCCTTGAAACTCTTAGAGTTTTTCTTGATCACCATGGGTATCGAATTTTTTTTTCGTCATAAAAAATCGCGTCTTTTTATTATTGTTTATATTCATGTATATCTTGCATGATTATTATTATTGTTATCATCTAAATATAAATATTCTTTACGTATATTGGATATTTAATTTTGTACTGTTTCCGCTAATCTTGTACGGGGTTAAANTAATCAGACATATATAATATTATAAAATATGATTTATTTGGTAGAATCCATTTAGATAACCCTATAGAAAGAAAAAAAAAAGTGCATGTAGTCAATTAAAAAATATATGATTTTCAAATAGAGTTAAAATGAAGATTACAAGTAGCAATTAGTACAATATTATAAAATACAATTTATTTGGTGTAGAATCCATTTAAATACCCATATGCTTGCTCCATGGATGTCTAGTTCAATATGATTATAAAGGTGGATTTTTTCGTCGTGTTGATTTCTTATTGAATGGGTCATTGATCCAGAGTTTCCTCACAAGCCTCATCCTGGATGATAGATCGGAAGAATAGATTCTTCACAAAGAAAATTTATGTATTTCTACATTATTCATCCGATTTCTATTACAGTTCAGTCATTCAAATTTTTATTAATGCAGATGGATTCGAATGGGAAATATCTATCAGCTGTCTTAGCACCTTGTGTATTATCCCAAAAGTGTAGGCTTAGAGAACACAATTTTGAGCTGTATAACGAAGAGGGTCCACGCTTAATTGCTTCTGATGATATTCAAAACCAATCATGCTCATCGCCTGAAATCAAGTAGTTTAATGGATTTTGGGGTCCAGACATATGAATTTTTGCAACTGAACTTCCACCTTGAAGCTTTCGTTAAGATTTCCATTACGATGCAGACCGACTTCCGATGAGCTGAAAAGACCTTTTTTGTTGGGGGGGAGGAGAACAACTGAGAAGGTGCACTCAATGGAGAGTGCTTTTATCATTATTTCGGTGGATAATCATTCGAATTTATCCAATTGTCGTTATTAAAAATTGAAAAATAAAATAATAATAATTGTATCATATTTATATAGTAAATAACTATGTATGATATCATATTTATATGTATTTACATTATTTTATCATCGGTTGTCTTGATAATCAAGTCAATGCGGATAGCTTACAGTTTTAAAGTGCAAGTGCTCATATTTCAACCCATCAAATATGATTAGGCTACAACATTCAAAAAATGATTGTACTTGCTGTCATCAGTCTAGTTAAGGACCAGTTGATTTACGTGGGTGTTATTGTTATACAAGAATTTTAACACGTAGCACGTGGCCTTGCCCTTGATCTCGATGGTGGCTTGTTCAGATGGAGGAGAGAAGGAGACCTTCGTCCCAATATATGGAGAGGATTCAGAAGGATGTGACAGAGAATATGCGTGAAATTCTGGTCAATTGGCTGGTAGAAGTAGCCGAGGAGTACCGCCTTGTTTCAGATACCCTTTATCTCACAGTATCTTACATTGACAGATACTTATCTTCCCGTGCTATCAACAGAAGGAGGCTTCAACTTCTTGGTGTTTCTTGCATGCTTGTTGCCTCGTAAGCTTAACAACTGTTTCTTATTTATTAAAAACTGTTTCTATCGGTGAAGTTTAGTTCTTTAATCCTTCCTCAATTTTACTATTGGTGCAGAAAATATGAGGAAATAAGTCCTCCACATGTTGAGGATTTTTGCTATATAACAGATAACACCTACACTAAGGATGAGGTATGTTCTTGTAGTGTACACGACCGAACTTCCCTCAAAGAACCGGCACAAAGATGTTTCATGCAATTTATTTGATCTTTTGGAGAATACTCGCGAGAGCTGCACAAGAGAATTGTGATGTAAGCTCACAACTTCACTCTCTCCATTTTTCATCTCTCTCATTTGATCATTTTTTCTTAACAAGTTCACGATACATTCATTTCTGCTTCCCAGTCTCCTGATTTGAAGTTCGAGTTCTTGGGATGTTATCTGGCAGAGCTAAGTTTGCTGGAGTACGGGTGTGTGCATCTCTTGCCATCAATGATTGCAGCTTCAGCTATTTTCCTAGCGAGGTTCACCCTGAGACCAAAGATGCATCCTTGGGTAAGAAAATTCCCTAAACTTTAGAGCTCTTGTTATGTTTTGCACAAGAATGTCCCAAGATATAGGATATAAAATGTGGGATTGTGATTAATTTGAAAAGTATTATAATGATTGACAAAATTTTAAAAAATATTGGTACTTTTATCAAGCTAACATGTCTGAAACTGATATTTAAATGATATTTATCAGTTTGTTTTAAATATTTTACTATTTTTTTAAAACTCTAACTGACTATAATTTTTCTTCTATCTACTTGATTGCTTTATTATTTTTAGAAAATTAATATTCTCCATACAAGTTAAAAAAAATTAGATTCACTAGGAAAGTTAAAATTATTAAAAAAATCTAATTAGATTTTGAATGTGGGCTACTCTATAGCCCACCACAATATAACCCTTCAAATACCCCCGGTGGTAGATTAGAAATAATCTAATCCACACAAATTAAATGTCTCCTTCAGTTTATGCTACCATTGACGAAGGTCATTTCAATCCTAATGACCAATAGCCTCTTAATGATTTTCAAAATTTGGGGCCTTCGTTTAATTTGAGCAAATAAGTTTCACAATGAAAATTGAAGAGATCAATGAAGACATAGTTGAATTTGCTAAAATAATAAAGCAAGTAGATATTGAAAGAGAACTTAACAAAACCCAATTGGAGGAGACATCACAAGCTTTATTTTGCATTAAAGAATTGGTGACAATACAAGACAATTTGATATTCCCATAAATGTATTACATCTAAAGAAATTGAACTAAGAAAAGCTTGTGGAATCAGGCAGCTCCTAGTCTCTCATTCTACAACATCACAACATTAGCCTCTGACTTCTTAAGATAAACAACAGGCCACAATATATCATCAGGTCAAAATTCAAGATATAGTGACTGAAAGATTAGATTTTGGATATATTTATATATTTAGAGAAATAAGGGAAGAGAGCATGTAACACATTCTTAATATCATGGATTGAGGTATCTATCTGTACAAAACCATGAACACCTATCATGAGCACTTTCCTCTTAACTATTGATGCATTATAAGAGGACACCTCATACCATACACTCTTGGTATAAATTATTATTTTTAATCTTTAAGTAACAAGCATCTTACCAACTATTAACATCCTGCAAAGGCGAGAATTTATGCCTGATCTCTCTCCGCAGTGATAAGAATGAATAATGGTTGTCTATGGCCAGGAAAGCACTGCTGATTGCATGCTGCAGGCAATCGCAATATCTACAGTTTTAAAGCCAACAAGTTCAAAATTGTCACTTTCAACATAATAAAACATGACAACCGATATCTAGTACTGAATATAAGACCATCTAATTACCTCAAATGGTCCTGGCATGCAGCATTTATCAATTTTGCAAATGCTCATTAATATTACTTAGAAATGTCTTATTTCTGCACACTTAAAACAACGTCGGTTATTGCAAGGCTCACTAGTCCTTTGCCACCTAATTGATGCTATTGGTGATGGCTTAGTCACAAAATATAGAGTCACCAACTTCGAATGTCCGTTTTTGTTGAGTGTTGAAGCGTTAGAAGTAGATATCTCTTCCATTTGTGAGCTGCAAGTCAAAGTGTGAATAGCTTGGTCTACAAGTTGAGCCACTTGTCGAAGTGCTAATTATTTAAATGAGAATCTAATTAGATTCTTTGTCACATCCGTGGATGTTTGTTGACAAACGTCATCGAGCTTCAACTGAGGATTTGTGCTGCATTGAGTCTTCAGGCTCTAAAAGCCATGTCCTCTATGCCATATCCTCGGAGTTTTATTGGAGTCTTTGGTCTCTTATGAAGTCTTCGACTTTCCAAAGCTATGACAGCTTCTCGGATCAATTCAGCTCTCTGGGCTTCTTGGGATGTGGATTTAGGTCCTCGGGCCTCTTGAACTAATTTAGTCACTTGGGCTAAATCAACCTCATGGGCCTCTTGGGACGTAGGCCCAGTTTGAAAAAATGGGTCACTCAATTGGATTTAGGGTATTCACTACCCATCACTAGCCCCCCATACCAAAAGGTTTGAGAATCTCAATCTTTGGCATATGCGACTCTAGAGTTGACTTGATCTTTCGGAATATCCCTTCTTGTCCGCGGCTTAATGCTCCGCCTTCCAAGAGCTAGCTTTCTAAGTGTCTGCGATCTTTTCCTAAAATGCCTCAGCCAAAATCCATTTGATGAAGCCATTGATTATAGCTAAATCCTCAGACGCCTTCCGCAGTTGTCGAACAGCAGAGGCGTTGTCGACGGACTCTTCTTAGGTCTGAGGTGCTAGTCTACGCCGCCTATTGGCACATTAATTTTGCACATTAAATGTGAGTTAATTGCATCCTTAGGAAGGAAAGCGCCATCATTGCTAGTGACCCGTAGGGAGTCGACAAGTGGTAGGGCATTTAATGAGGCACACCTTTTGAATTGCTGGTCGTTTAAACCATTTCTTTCCTTCTCATTTAGCCATTTCATTCTTGCCTTCAAAATTCTATGTGCCCTTTTTTCTCTTTACAACTGAAGCTTTCCTTAGTGATTTCTTCCTCCTTTTTTTTTTTTTTATTTGCTCAGACCTTCACGTGGCTGCTAGAGTCAAAGACTTTGCTTCCTCACTGACTTTAGCTAATCTCGAAGCCATTCGAGCACAGTATAAGATCCCAAGTTTGATGAGTATGGTGGATCCTGACGCCCATGAGAGGTCTTGCAGCCCACCTGACGGCTTTATTACTATCTACGAAGTCCATCTTAAAGGTGGTCTTCGATATTCCATACTCTTGGAGTTCTTTGAGTTGATGAGAGACCTCCAAGTTCCTATGGCTAGACTTCAATCCAACACTGTGAGATATCTGGTCTCACTTTACATCTTTGCGCGTTGCCACCATAAGATCTTTGATGCTGTGGCCTTGAAGGCCATTCTGAGCTTCAGCCATGGACAAAATTGGATCATAATTACTCATCGCCCTGAGTTCCTTTCCATCAGTGGTGAAAAAGTCTGATTCCATTAAGCGGTGGAAGGATAAATTCTTTTTCCTTAGAGTTCAAAAAAATTGGGCTATCCCTAATGATTGGGGCAACGTGGAGTCCAAATTTTGTAAGGACGCCACGCCCAAGAAAAGGGTTGCTGCGAAAGACTTTACAAACCTGTTGCTGGCCAACCTTAGTTCTTTTAATGAGAACAAGAAGAATAGGTGGCTGAGACTCAAGTCCATGGAGCAGACCAAGTAGGAGCCCCAGTTCGAGGACTCTGGCTCCCCTTCTACTCCTCCGGAATAGAAGAAGAAGAAGAAGAGTGGAGCTCTGAGGATTGAGTAGCCGTCTAAGCAGACAAAGAAGAGCCGCCGGACGGAGAGTTTAGAGAGTCCCACAGTTATCATTGAGTACCCTTCCTCTTTCGATGATGACAAAATCATCTTTGAGAGGCTTGTAAGAAAGAAGGGGCCCGTCCGAGGAGCTGAAGGCATTGGGCCATCAGTTGTTGTTGAGCCAATGGAGTAGCCCTCTGAGGACGTAGGATTGTCTACAGAACCACTTGTTGCCCCTCCTCTTGATGAGCTTGTGCCTGATATTTCCTCTATTTTCACTGGAGAGGCCTTAGATCAAATTGACAATCCATCCGAGAACATCACCTAGGGATAGGTAGAGGAGAAGATTGAGGTGACTCAGGTCGAGGATGTAGCAATGATAATCACTAAGACAATCGCTGAGGCTACTGAGTCAAAGGAAAACCAGGTCGCGGAGCTGCCCGCCACTGAGACTGTTGAGCTCCCTTACCTTGCAATCTAAATCTTCAGTCTAGTTGAGTTACCATCCGAGGTCTATGAGGAGGTCTCGATCGAGGACATCGCTGGGACTTCACGTGCTGCTGAAGCAGAGACTGGGGCCACGGATCATTTTGAGGTGGCTGAGCTCCCAGTCCTTGTTTTCGGTGAAGTTGCCTATGTGGCCAAGGCCAGGGTCGAGGTTTCTGTGGTGTAGGAGGCAGCTGCGACAATGCCGGACGGATTTGAAGCCCTCGGAAGAGATAGTCCAGTGGAGAGCTCCTTTTTCTCTGAGGTACATCTCTGTTTCACCTTAGGTTCCTCTGCTTTTTGGACGGCACTTTAATAACTAACCCTTATTTTGTAGCTTTGTGAGCTGGTTGACTGATTTACTCCAATTATTGATCAGGTCACCCAGTCTCTCGTGGGCGTGGAGACCCTTAAGGTTGCTGAGGAGTGGAATAAGTGCCTGGAGCTCGAACTTGCTAAGGGTAAGAGCAAAGTTGCCTCTCTCGAGGATTTACTAAAGGCTGAGCAGCAGCGGTACATTTTCCTCTGGGGTAGGAATGTCCATCGGGAGGACTTCAGGATGAGGATCTCAAGTTCATGTTGGAGCGAAAGTATTGGGATGGCATTGCACTATGTCGCTGCGTAATGAAGATGTTGGCACCCCAATTTCTACTTTCCCCGCTTCATCCGAGCAATGCCGGTGTTGACAGCAAAGTGGATTTGATTTGCTGCCAAGAGGAGGATAAGATCTTAGACCGCTCTGCGCCTAGACCCTCCAGGCCTTAGTGTATCATTCTATATGTGTTTTTGCTTTCCTTTTTCATTGTACATAACATATACGTATCAATGAAAGTTATTCTTTCCTTGTGCAACTCTTCTTCTTTATCTATGATTAGAGTTCTTTATATGATTTTGGCCCTCGGGAAGTTTTATCCTTTATGAGTAAAATGTTCAAACCTTTTGACCGTCATTGGATGAAAGTGCTACTTCTAGGGTCTTTGCATACTTGCCATTTTTTGAGCCCCATAAGTTTATAAGTTTAGCCTGTTGCGGGCTGCTTGGCGTCGTTGCTAGTTTTTTAGTACGACCTCTTAATGGGCTGCTCAAATTTTGCAGAGTTTCTTAGTACGACCTCTTAATGGGCCATTCGAACTTTGCCGAGTTTTTTAGTACAACCTCTTAACAAGCCGCTCGGACTTTGCCGAGTTTTTTCGAACAAGTAGAAGGAATTCTTTCACTTGATTTAGAGGCTGTTTAGGTTTTGTAGATTGATGAGATGACATGCAAACACTCGGAATGAATGCAAAACAGTTAAGCAAATAAGAATTTTATTTCATTAATAAAATATTTTACAAGTATATCAAATGATGTATGTACTCGACTATACCTATGTAGCTTGAAGTGGGCTACATTCCACATCCGAGGGACTAACCTTTCCTCCTGTGTACACAACTTTTACGCCCCATTCCTGAGGATAGCTGAGACCAGGAAAGGTTCCTCCAAATTTAGGGAGAGCTTGTTCCGACCAGTATTTTTACCGGTAGCCTCAATGCTTCTCAACATTAAGTCTCCTACTTCGAACTCATGCACTTTACCCTCTTATTGTAATACCGGGTGATCCTCTACTGGTGTGCCACTATCCGTAGTTTTGCTACATCTCGTGTTTCCTCAAGTAGGTCAAGGTTCTCTCGGAGTCTTTGTACATTATTCTATGGATCAAAACTTTTCACTTGAAGGCTGGGCAGTTTGACTTCCACTGGTTTGACTGCCTCGACCTCATAACACAAGTTGAAGGGAGTTTCGTGTGTTGGCTCCCTGGTGTTGTCCTATACGACCATAGTACTGATGGCAACTTGTCGACCCATGATCCCCCAGCATGCTCCAGCTTCATCTTTAGTTGGTACAGTATTGTGTGGTTTATGACCTCCACTATCCAATACACTATGGGTATGTAACTGATGTTTGCACCAGCCTTATCCTTAGGTTGGTTCAGTACTTAATAAACCTCTTTCTAGAGAATGGGGTCCCATTATCAATCACAATGCATTCTAAAATTTCAAACTTACACACAATGCTTTACCTGACAAAGTCTGTGGCGTTCTGCTTGGTTATGCAAGCTAACAGCATGTCCTCAACCCATTTAGTGAAATAGTCGATTCCTACGATCAGAAATTTTCTTTGTTCAAATGCTTTTGGCAGCAGCCCAAGTATGTCTAGCCTTCATTGCGTGAATGGCCGAGGTGATTATAAGGCTTGGAGTTCCATGTGTAGCTTGTGGGTAATGTTACCATGGAATTGGTAGTTTTCGTATTTTTGCACGAAGTCCATAGTATCGTATTTCATGGTTGGCCAGTAGTACCCTTGCCTCATCAGCTGCAATGCGAGGTTCTTTCCCCTAATGTGGGATCAACAAATTTTGATGTGAATTTCTCCGAGGGTGTAATCTGCCTCTTTCGGAGTGTGGCACCGCAGTAGGGGGCAAAGAATCCTCGTTTATATAATTGGCTGTCCATGATAGTGTACCACCCTACCGTCTTCTTCACTTCTTGGTTTCCTCTGCGTCTTCAGGCAATGTCCCATTGGACAAGTACATCATGTAGGGGGTCATCTAATTGCTAGTGTCGAATATTTGCTTCACTTTTGGGTCGGAATCTTTCACACTGGGCTTGTCGAGAACCTCGCATATTCCCCGGGCATACTACTTTAGGTCTCTTGAGATTGCTGCTTTTGCAAGATGGTCGGCTTTCCCATTCTCTTCTCTTGGAATGTGGACCATTTCTACCTTCTCAAAGGCCGTCATCAATCCTCGGACCTTTTAGAAGTATTTAGATAGCTGTGGGTTGTTTGCTTTGAAGTTTCCTTAGACTTGATTGATGACCAACTCGGAGTCATTGTAAACGACCAAGTCCTTGGTCAAACACTCCTTTGTTAATTGAAGTCCGGCAAGTAAGGCTTCATACTCCGCGATGTTGTTGGTTGATGGAAAATCGAGGACCATCGAGTACTTTATCTTTGACCCTTTGGGCGTCCTCATTACAGCACCAACTCTACAACCATCCTTTATGGAGGAGCCGTCCATATGAAGAGTCCAGACTGTTAGGCCGTGTAATTTTTTAGCATCACAAGTGTCTGAGGCCTCAAGAGTTGGGTCGTGGTTTTGAGTATAAAGTTTGCCAAGGCCTAACCTTTTAAGGTCGGCCTCAGGCAAAACTCTATATCAAACTCTCCCAATAGCCCACTTGACCAACCATCCCATTATTTTTTGTTTCTGTAGAATCTCTCTCAAGGGCTAGTTGGTTAGGATGATCACCTTGTCTGCTTGGAAATATGGTCTTAGTTTTCGAGCAGAATATACGAGCGCCAGAGCTATCTTCTCTGCGTGAGAGTACCTTGTCTCAGCGTCAGCCAAAATTTTACTGACGTAGTACACAGGCTACTATCTGTCGCACTGCTATCGAATCAGGGTTGAGCTCAAGGCAGTGTCGGACACAGCAAGGTACAAATATAACTTCTCGTCTTGTTCGGGAGAAATCAACAGAGAGGGGTTTGAAAGGTATCCCTTGAGTCCTCAGAAGGCTTCTTTGTAGTCAGCTATCCATTGAAAATCGTTAGTCTTTGTCCCTCTTAGGGCCTTAAAAAATGGTAGGTACTTCTCAACTGACTTGGCCAAGAAGTGAGACAGCACTGCTAGCCTCCCAGTGAGTTTCAGGACCTCCTTCACGGTCTGAGGGGATTTCATGTTAAGGATGGCCTTGATCTTATCAGGGTTTACCTTGATCCATTGGCGTGAAACAATATAACCCAAGAACTTTCTCGATGTCATTCTGAATGCACACTTGGTTGGGTTGAACTTCATCTGGTATGCTTTAAGACATTAAAGGTCTTGTCCAGGTCCTGGATGTGGTGGTCGGTTATTCTACTTTTGACGAGTATGTCGTTCACGTAGACCTCCATATTCCTTCCGATCTGGCTTTTGAGTATTTTATTTACGAGCCTCTAGTAAGTGGCACCAATGTTCTTAAGACCGAAGGGTATAACTTTGTAACAGTACGTCCCTTGATCCATCATGAATGATGTGTACTCCTCATCCGTAGGACTCATCATTATTTGATTATAGTCTGAGTACGTGTCCATGAAATTTAAGAGTTCATGGTCGAACATCAAGTCTACAAGTGAATTGATCCTCGACAGTAGAAAGCTGTCTTTTGAACATGCTTTATTGATGTCTTTAAAATCCATGCACATCCTCCACTTCCTGTTATTCTTTTTTGACCATCACAATGTTAGACAGCCAGTCAGGATAATGCACTTCCGTAATCAACCCGACGTCTAGAAGTTTCTTTACCTCCTTTTAGATAGCCACCCACTTTTCCAAGGAATAATTTCTCCTCTTTTGCCAAACAAGCTTGTGACTTGGATCTAAGCTTAATTTATAGACCATTATTTTAATTGGTATCCCTGACATGTCACTCAGTGTCCAGGTAAAGACATCCGAATTTTTTTTGTAAGAAGCTGATGAGCTGGTTTCGTAAGGGTTGAGATAATGAACTTCCTATTTAGACAAACTTCTCGGGATCTCTCGGATCCAGAAGGAGTCGGTCGATTGCTTCTCTAGACGCGGCCTGTTGCAATGTAGTATTGTCGTGGAAGTCCATGTCTTCAACAGGCTAAGGGAGAGGCGTTTGTGTGACTTGGGATAGATAGCTTGTCCGTTTGGTAGCTTGATCTCCGAGGACTTCCCCAATCCCATATGGCGTAGGAAACTTCATCTTTAGATGTGGAATTGAGGTCACGGCTCCAAAGGCAGCTAGGCAAGGACTTTTCTTGAGTCCTAATTTAAAAAAAGGCGTCAAGGTAAAACAAATTTCGAGAGCTTTCATTATCAATGAACACTCGTTTCATTTGGTAGTCTAATACTCCGTTAGGAATGAGTGTAGTTACAACCAGAGGGTTAGAATAGGGGGATGTTAGATGGGCCATATCTTTGTTATTAAAACTAATGACCTCATCCCTAGATTCTATCATAGGGTTCTTCTGTCTTGCCGCTTGATCATCCCAGGTGCCTCTTCTGGCCGGGAGAGTTGTTATCATATTGACGACTCCCGTGGTTACTCGATTCCTCAGCTGGTCAACCTCACTGTCCCCTACTATTTCGAAAGATTGTCTGGGTCTTTGAAGAAAATGATTGAGGTGACCTATCTTGATGAGCCACTCTATTTTTTTCTGTAGTGTCCTACAATTTTCAGTACTGTGACCTCTACAGTAATGGTAGTGGCAGTATTTGGACTGGTCAACACCCACGAGAATCTTCAATGCCTTAGGCCACTTCAAGAATTTTTCGTCCCTAATCTGCATCCAAACGTTGGTACGTGAGTCATTCAAGGGAGTCAGGTTTGAGGGTCTGTACTTCGTTCGAACAGTCTACTCAGACTTTTGTTGCTTCTTGGGTGCCCATGAGCCTTAACGATCTTCAATCTTCCTTTTTCCTTCCGCTAGCCTTAGGGGGAAGCTCTCCACCTAGACAAGCCTCTTCGTGTCGTTGGCTTCTTCGGCAGCTATATACGCTCGTGCGACGGCCTAGGCCTCTACAAAAGTTTGGGGATCTTTGTGGATGAGGTGCTTGAAGAAAGCTTCTCCTTCCAGCACGAATAAGAAAGCATAAAGCTTCACCCCATCCTTCAGCTTCGGGATCTGCCGAGCCCCTGTAATGAACCGGCCCAGGAACCCTCTCAAGCTCTCCCTGGCTCCTTGCTTCGCACTAGTAAGGTGCCAGGGTTGTTTCTCGATCCTCCTTGCTAGAGGCAAACTACGAGAGAAAATTGCTTGCCAAGTTGCTAAATGATCGAATAGAATTCGCAAGCCGTCTGTAGAACCATATCCTCGCATCGTCTTTGAGTGTCAATGGGAAGTACTGACACATCGCCATCTCATCTAAACCTTGGAGGTCTAGATGCTCACGAAAGTGGTCTGGATGATCTATGGGGTTAGCGCTTCTGTCATACATGTCGAGGTTTGGCATCTTGAACTTTAGGGGGAGTGACCTCGTCCTGACCTCCATTGTAAGTAGAGATTAACACAGGTCCGCGCCTCTCCCTCCATTGTCTCCACCAGACTCGCTAAAAGACCATCTCCAGCTTTTTCTCCACATGGGGTGGAGTTGTCATTTTCCTCTCGTTGTGATAGTTCCTCAACTTGTTGGGGTCTTGGACAGCCTGTAGCTCTGGCAGGCTCCTATCCCTATGGGAAATCTTGTCACAAAGAGGCACATTTTGCATGGGGTTCTCCCATAAAGAATAAGGGTTTTGCCTTTCTGAGCTTTCCTCTTGGACCCGAGGATGCAAGCAACCTTCAAGTCGCTATGGGACTCTATTGTTCAAGGCAATTTGTGTCATCGAGTCTTCACTCAGGCCTATTTGTTTCATGGGGTTCTTCTTTCCCTTACACTTTTTCTAAGACGTCGTAGTCTAGGAGGCCTTAGAGGGTGCCCCCTTTTACCACTCGTCTATTCTCGAACAGAGTATCTGGACAGCCTTAGTGATCTCGTCCATTCTCATGGCTAGCACTCGGACTTAAGGGTCAGGATGTTCCTCTATCATAATGTCCGTAGCATGGCCATTGCCATAGGAAGCGGCCTCTCTCATTGGGGCATTGGTTTATCCTCTTGTGTTCACCATTTTTTTAGCTTCTAGTCTCTTAAAAAACATGTTAACCTGACTTTTTATTGATTCCCATAGATGGTGCCAATGTTGTATCCTTAGATCCTGATTTCTGTGCAGATGAGGATCCGAATGCAGAGCAGCACAAATATTGAGTTTGTAAGTAGAAGGGAAAGAGAGAGCGTGTAACATCTGTCGTTTTTACATGAACAGCCCTTTGTTGAATGAGATGAAACAACCACGGGACTTTGAGTCCGAGAATGATTTTACTATTCAGGTATTTGAGTATAAAAGATGAGAACAGTGTGCACGGTGAATCCCAAGGATCATTCTTACAAACACAAGTGTTCTCCCAGTTGGAAGTGTAAGTGCCTTATTTTTTCTCTCTCTGTGGGTATAAATGCAGGTGAAGTAAATTTAGGGTCCTTTGTTAGATATACAATAAAGGCTTATATAGTAGGGGAGTCCTTCTACGTAGAGCTCCCACGCAGTGGTGGCGTGTATAAGAAAGCCTGCGACCAATTTTGTAAATCCCTTTTACCGTATCAGGAAGATTGCATGCATGTGGGCTGACTCTATGAGATGTCACTTCACACCTACTCTATACGCCATCATTCCCTATGAAGATTGCGTGTTGCAGAGCTTGCGCGTGTCTTTGCGTATGTCATCCCTCTGAGCTGGCGTCCTCGGCCGTCCTGAGCTTCCCTTCTGCGCTTGTGCCGTTGGAGACTTTTTAGAATCCACATCCTTAATGAAGGCTTTGGCATTCATCGAGTTTGCGGATCTTTAGCGCCAAATGTCATCGTCTTTATCGAGGTCTTTGGTCTTTGTCACGTCCATGGATATTTGTTGACAAATGTCCTCGTGCTTCAACTGAGGACTTGTGTAGTGTTGAGTCTTCGGGCTCTTAAGGCCATGTCCTCTGTGCCATGTCCTAGGGGAGTCTTTGGTCTCTTACGGAGTTCTCGACTTTTCAAAACTATGCCAGCCTCTCGGACCAATTCAGCTCTCTGGGCTTCTTGGGTAGTGGATTTAGGTCCTTGGGACTCTTGGACTAATTTAGCCACTTGGGTCAAATCAGTCTTATGGGTCTCTTGGAACATTGGCCCAATTTGTAAAAATGAGTTACTCAATTGGGCCTTGGGTATTCACTACCAATCAAGGATGATATAAAAAAGCATGTTATTTTTGAAGTAATCTCTAGAATAAAACTAATACTCAAATAATATTGAAAAAAATTACAAAGATTTAAAAACCAATAATTAAATGTTGAAAAATTACAAAAAGCATGCTATTTCTCGTGATGTTCACTTGCCTTTTATCATTGAAATTGTGAGGTGTGCGTAGTTTAGTTAGTTGACGCGAGCAGCTTACAACTATAAATAGACAAAGGCAACAACAAATCTTCAACGCAAAAAACACAAATCAACAAGTTTGGGCATCCAACTTGCATTGTTAGACATAGAAATGTATGTTAAACCAGATTATGCAATCCAAGGACAAACTTATGTTAAACGTCAATCCGCAAATTATCATCCAAGTATATGGGGTGACTATTTTCTCACCTATACATATGATGAAATGGTAAATTTTTCATATTATATGTTTCATATTCATTAATTGTTATAGATACAATAATAATATATGGCTTTAAGCTTTTGAAAATTCAATATCCTATAATGGTACAAAAAAAATCATATCATGTTTTTAATCATTTTTATCAAAGTTTTTCTATATCAGTGTGTCCATTTCCTTCCTCCAACTTCAATCAATTTATCCTTCTTCCTTGGTGCTTCATGATTTCGCTATTATCCTAATTGTGGAAACCACCTTTGATATATTTTTTTATCACACTATAGTTTCAAGATATTATGTTTAAATGTTTACAAACTAACAATAATTATAGGTTTGTGGTTTATTTTGTTCTTTAAAATCGTATGGCATTGAGACACCTTTGTATATAAAAACACAAGATGTAAACTAATTATCTTGTATAAAAACATGATCTTTTTTCAAAAACTATTCTCAAGTGGCGTGAAGAAGCTGAGAAATTGAAAGAGAATGTAAGGAAGATGCTTACTAGGAATATATCTGCCACAACACTTTCTGAAAAGATGAACTTAATTGATGCAATTTAACGGCTAGGAGTTGCATACCATTTTGAGAAAGACAACATGATGAACTTTACAACACAGCTCTTTAGTTTCGATCATTGAGACAGCATGTTTCAACATTTTATGCGGTATGTCTAAAATAAAAAATTAAATAAATTCACTTAGGTGTATCAAAATCTTAGTTGACTAGACTCAACTCAGATTCACTCACTTGTACATTGAATATTTCATTATCAATACCTACATATATGTAATATGATTATACAGATATATTCAACCGGTTCAAAGATGACGATGAAAATTTCAATGAAAAACTAACTGAATATGTCATTGGAATGTTAAGCTTGTATGAGGCAACCCATCATAGGGTGCATAATGAAGACATATTAGATGAAGCTCTCGATTTCACTAGAGTTAACCTTAAATCAATAGTGACACACTTAAATCATTCATTTGCTGAACAAATTCATCATGCTCTAAAACGGCCTATCCAAAAGAAAATTGTGACGGAATGGATTATTTTTCTCTAATAATCTCTGTTAATAAATATACAAAAACTAATACCCGAAATTTTAAAATATTGAATTCTACAAAAATTTTGGCAAAGTCTTATTTTTGACCAGACAAAAACCAAATATACAATCTGCTTAAATAGGCCTATACAAAGCATAAACAATATCTAGACCTTCATATTTTGACCGAGCACACACATACATAGGACCTACAAATGCCATATCATCTATGGCTCCAGCACAGCCTCTTCACTACTATACTGGATCTATGAGAGATGTCATCTAGGATCATAATAAAATCTAAAATCACAAGGTAAATACTGTGGAAGCAACCTAAAACCATCTGCGAAAGCTAATCGATACATTTATCATAGTACAAGCATACTACATTATTATCATACACAACAATAACTAACTAAACTACTTATATTTTGATACATTAAACATATCCAAAACTCTAAGCCACCGATGTCTAGCGATTTCTTTAAGCAAAACCATCTCCTTGCTCTAACTAATCGGTCATCGGCTCGTGGCTCTCATCTGGAAGGAAGAAGAGACAAGGGTGAGTTTAACAGCTCAACAAGTGCATCATAAAATAAAGAAGATAAACAACATAAATAAGGTTAAGCAGAAGAAAGATAAATGAACTGGGAAGAGATGCATATGTGACTATTGTGATTCAAAAAAGAAAGCTTCATCATTCGTTCCATATTCCTTTAGTTCATTCTTATATATTGTCTTAATTATTAATTTTATGCCGAAAACTTATTTCGTTTGGGAACCAACTATTAGTAGGCCTCACTGACAAAGGAGTGATTAGTCATGGCCCAGATTGTGTGCACCTACATAATCAAAAGTCCATGCTCCACCTATTATGGATCCAGAGACGGGTCATCTACATACCAATCCCTGTAGATGGGGCTATAGCCAGCGGCTTCAAAACAGACCATGACATCCCATTATAACATACTAAGGAATGCCCAGAACATTACTCGCGATAAGACACAATCAGGATACACGACCAGAGTAATCCTCGAGATTCCACTGTAATATTTGGGCATGTCTAAATTTGTTATCCATAATCCTTGGTCTAAGTTTTTATTCATTAGGGAATTCTACTATCGAGCACAAAGTCCTTCATTCTTACCCTATTGGAGAATGTTCTAAAAGTCCATAATTTCAAAGTCCATATCTCGATTACAGAATTTCCTCCATCATCAAATTTTCTTTTTCCATAAACGTACTTCGACACAAATTTTCGTAATTCTTCGTGAGCTTGGGTCCTCACATAATTTTCTTTTGGAGCTTAGCATTTCAATACCAATTTTCATATTTTTTTATAATTTTAAGTTCCCGTGTATTCTTGATTTCATATATAATTTCCTTAAAGTTTAGGAAATTTAGGAGTTCCTCTTAGTATTATGCCAGATAGAGTTTTTAAAACTTTCAATCGATAATTCATAACAAATTGGTTCATATTGCTTGGAATAAGTAAGAAAATCTTACCTTCAAAAGAAGATTGATTTGAAGGGCTTTTGGATACAATTTCCTTCGCGAATGCACATGTCGAAGCTTTCGAATTATACAATTAAACTTATGTAAATATATATGTCACTTAGTTAGCAATTAAACATAGAAAAATTATGCAAAATGTCGTCCGAAGTCCTTTGGTGAATAGTACCTGTAAACAGTGAACGTGAATAGTGCACATATACACAAATCAATTAATTTTTGAAATTTCGGACATCCAAAAGGTAATTTATCAAACCTAGGGTATGGGTAACTATAATCCCAAGTCAATTCATACAGTAAATCCCAAATTGAAGCTCAAACGGCATCAGGGCACGGACCTAGGGTTTCACAAACGATATTCCACAAAATTTCACAAAATCGGGTACCCAATCGATAAATTAAGTTGTCTAGGATATGGGTAATGATATCCTAATCTCAATTTATACAAAACCCCCAAAAATTTGAAGTCGAAACCACCCGGGGGGCGGGTGAACAGTGTGTGCGCGTGGGTGAGGGGCTTTAGACGTGCAAAACAATGCGAAGACAATGAATCGGATAATGAAAATTCACATATATGGATAATTAGGTTATGGTCATCTCAAAAATACACATGGGTAGGGTATCGGGATAATAATACTTGAAGGGGGTTGAATGAAAATCGAAGAAAACAAAAATTAAAGGGTATAGGTGCACTTGCTTTGACTCAATCTACAATTTTTTCAACTAACTCAAAGTCGGGATCGGATCTGAAAGCCTCCATTTTCTCCTCTTCTCCTTCATGTGGCTCCCCTCCTTCACCGGCCTCCCGCGGCTGCTACCGCTGCTCCATGCCACCACGCCAACCCGACACTGCCGCGCGGCCGTCGCCGGCCAGTGCTGACCCATGCGCCGCCTTCGTTGGCACCATTCTCTTCCTTTCTCTCTCTCTTTCTTTCTTTCTTCCCTGCCAAAACCCTCTCCCAATCCCCCTTTTTTTCCTGCTGCTTTCCTTCTGCTNTCTTGCATGCTTGTTGCCTCGTAAGCTTAACAACTGTTTCTTATTTATTAAAAACTGTTTCTATCGGTGAAGTTTAGTTCTTTAATCCCTTCTCAATTTTACTATTGGTGCAGAAAATATGAGGAAATAAGTCCTCCACATGTTGAGGACTTTTGCTATATAACAGATAACACCTACACTAAGGATGAGGTATGTTTTTGTAGTGTGTTGTAATTCTGTTTTTTTTTTTTTTTTGGTCTTTAATTCTCTGTTCATTGAATAAAATTTTTATAGGCATTATCTACTCATATGGCTTTTTTTGTTGAATATACAGGTGGTGGATATGGAGAGAGATGTGCTGAAGTTTCTGAATTTTGAGATTGGAAACCCTACAATAAAAACATTTCTCAGGCATGGCCCTTCTGTTGGGAAAAAACAATTCTTGCATGAATTTGTGATATGTGATCCCTTTTCTTCACTGTCCTGTCATTTCTCCGAGGGACTTGTGATTTTTTTTTTTTTTTTGGTGTCTTCCTCCTTCTTGTTTCCTTTATTTTAAGATGTTTCATGCAATTTATTTGATCTTTTGCAGAATACTCGCGAGAGCTGCTCAAGAGAATTGTGATGTAAGTTCACAACTTCACCCTCTCCATTTTTCATCTCTCTCATTTGGTCATTTTTTCTTAACAAGTTCACGATACATTCATTTCTGCTTCCCAGTCTCCTGATTTGAAGTTCGAGTTNTTATTGACATTGTTTCGTCAAATTACAAGACATCAATTACTCATATGTGGCCAAAGGACGCACCAGATTACTCCACGATTGTTCCATTCAGTTTTCCAACTTATGCGACCATTTACGTTTTGCATTGTGTGAATACCAGTTTGATTACTTTCCATGACATTTACATTTACCGGTGCCTAAGGCGAAGCAACAGAAATAATATGCATACACGTTTGTTGCCAGTTTGATTCACAAACACTAATTGAATGAAAATGTTGACGCATGTGGTCAACTAAATGTTTGGGAACTCCTGTCAGACGACTATAATTATCCTCAATGAATAAGATAATATAAAATTAGGGTTGATAATTAAGATTATCTAATTTGGTTGGTTGCTTCCATAGGTTGGAATTAAGTAGAGAATTAATTCTTTAGCTTTGATATGGAAAAAAAATAATAGGACTAATGAACCATAAATTAATGTGAAATGTGTTTTTTTTTCTGTGTTCACATAAGAAAATATATAAATATGTCATTTATACATTTCCCACCCACCCCACCGCTATCACCTGCCATTGCCACAGCTAACACATGATATATTGTAGACTTTATGTGGGAAAATACTAATTTGGCATAGAACTATTCGACTTAAAAAATCAGAAATAAGTAAACCCATGAATGTAATAGTTCACTTATTTATTATCTGTATACTAATTAAATAGTAGAATTAGCATATTTTATTGACAATAAGTATGAAGTGAATTTATAATTTTACTCAACCAAATATGTCCTGAGGGTGATCAAATGCATATGCCATAACTTGGAGAAGGGTAAGTATTTGATCAGTGTTGAGCATGGGCTAAAACCGATTTTTCTAGTAATGTGCACATGATCAATGTAATAAAGTGCAGTGCAGCTCTAACGTCCTGTTTGGTTGGATGAAATTGCGTATAAATTTTGATTGGCCTGAATGTTTATTTGTGGGAAATACTTATTACCTTATATGATTGAAAAACTTGAGTGAAAGTTATTATTCATTGGGAACATTTATTACTAAAAAGGTGGGAAAACTAACGCCAAGGGAAACATTGGTTAATTTATTGCCAGAATTCATGGGATAAATATTCCTAGTCTAACCTTGATGCCCTACCTCCTCCATGGCTGCCTCACCTCTATAGGTTGGCCACCACTAGCCGGTGGCGGTGGTAATATTTATTCCCAAGTAGGATATTTATTTTCCACAAAAATGCAATAATGTTATATTACTTATATAATAATATACTATTCCTTTCATTATATAATCTTTAGGCAACTGAATTCCACCTGCTGGTGTTGGTTTATCCACATAGCAATTTAAATGGTTAATTTTGTTGCAGAGTGTGGCCTTGCAAAAATGTTCAGGATATCGGTCATCTGAGCTGAAGGAGTGTGTGATTGCTATCCATGAATTGCAGCTAGGTCGGAGAAGAACCGCTTCACCGGCAGTAAGGGAAAAATACATGCACCATAAGGTTTGGCTACCTTCTGCTCCTTGCCTTACTAGCGAAAAGACAACTTTTATGGGAANTTTTTTATATATCTTTTGGGGATATAACATTTGGTCATTTAATTATTATTATATAGGTTTGTTAATACATATAGATAAATATAATGCCTCAAAATTACCAAAGGTTGTCCCCCTAATACCTCTACCTGATATTCTTTCTTCTCATCCTATCTGAACAGTTCAAGCAGGTGGCTTTACTGTCACCTCCGGAAGAAATTCCGACTCGTTATTTCAAGGCTGTTTAGTCTCTCGAAGAGAGTTCCGTGCACTGTTCCATTGATTCATATCATCTTGCTTGCTGATGGTGCTCTATAATGCCAGAGTTCTTAAGTGCGTAGCACATTGACGTTTAGCGTATCACAGATCAATCTTGAGACTTCAGCAGCTATTGACAAGCACGATGAGTTTTCTTTAGTATGAATGGATTAGGGTTTTGAATAAGCAACTAACTAGGTTTCTTTAGCAATGTCGGAATCAGTGCTGTCTAGAGACTTGTGTCTCCGAAGTTTCAAAGAAGCTTTATACTCAAAAGTCTTCGAACTTTGCCATTAGAGAAAAGGATCTTCAATGCTTTTGCATTTGTTGAATCTTTATACTGATGAAATTATTCTGCTGATTCCCATTGAGATGTTCATTCCTATTCTCACAGTTTATGTTGAATGGAGTATATTATGAACAATTTTCATGCCTTATTGTTTACATATTTTCCAATTTTTAAGGGATATATTATCAATAAATCTTTGCTCTTTAATACTGAATGTTCTCCAATGACTAGTCGGTGATGCTATGCTAGATGTATCGTGAAGGCAATGTTGGCACTAGAGGTTGACAATAATGAGCTCAAAGAAGCCAAAAATGAGATGTGAATGGCTATACCATCAAAGTTTCTCCCTTTCTCATCCTCCCTCCTGTCCCCCTCTTTGCTAAAGATAAGAATGGTTAAATTTGATGTTACATTAGGATCTATATTATA